>MU261968.1:0-82841 GCA_020310875.1 Ceratopteris richardii
TCAAGCTCGAAGATACAATCAGAAACAGAACTGAAGCCTCCAATAAAATGAATGATACAATACACGCCGCTACAGTGCGGGCCGACGGTACAATAAAACCGCTACAGTGCGGTGCGATGATATAATATGAAAGCCGCCGCTACAGTGCGGGCCGGCCGATGTATACTAGATCCCTCGCTACAGTGCGAGAAATCGCCTACGGGATTCTGCTTCGGTCTTCGCGGTCCAAGCTTTTCTTTAGGTCTTCAATCTGCTCTTTATTTCAGGTACCCTCACCAATGGCCTTCCTTCTCTTTACTTCAGATAATCAGAAACCGCAATAAACCTGGAGAAGCGTTCCACAGAAGAAACCCATAGGGTTGGGCTGTAGGAAATTCCACAAGAAAGACCACGGGGGCTTAGGCAAATCATTACCATAAGAGCTTGAAATGATTCTTGAATTTGATAGTGATCAATCCCTTTTTCCTTCTTCATCAAAGCATTACTTATTTGAATGCCTCATGTCTGCATCAAAGATCTTTACTTTTATAATGAAGTATTAAAATTCTTCTTTGAGTAATTTCAAACTTAATGAACAAATGCAACCCATTATTCTTCGTGAATCATGGTTCTCATTGTGATAATGAAAAAATATTCGACTAGAAAGAAAGATAGTATCACTACTTTCATCATTTCAGTAAGCAGCTCTACGATTCTCGAATCTCTTGAAAAAATTTTAGAAAACACTCGCGCATGCGATCAGTAGAGGTAATAATGATGAGTTCTAAAACATCAATTCTCTCCAGCAAACAAGTCATGCATGATACCTCATCAAACAATTTATGCATGATACTTCCTCTGTTAAGAATGATTTAACTTGCTTTCTCGAAAAGTGAATTAGATGGAATGTTATATTTGTGTTCTTATCCCATTATTACGAGCATTAACATTTGAGGAGATTACACAACATGCAATTCATAAATCATCTGAAAACATATCCTTGATTGACTTAACTATCAAGAAGAAAAACAACCCTGTCTCCGTATCTACGTGTCTACGTGTCCATCTCTCTGTCTCTCTACCTATCTCACAGCGAGTGCAAGCTCCAGGCCATCTAGCTTAGATCTCTCTCTCATCAGAGTCATCACCGACATAGTCTGTTTCTCCGACAGCGCGAATAGAATCTCTCCAATCTCCTCTCTCCCTCGTCTTTCTCTCTCTCTATCTCTCTCTCCAACTGCGGTCGTCGCCATCCCAAACTGTGCGCATCTCCAGTGTGCAAGCGATTCCCAATCTCTCTCTCTGCCTCTCTTTGCTATCTCTACAGCTCTCTCTCTCTCTCTCGACTCTCAGAATGATTTACCGATCAAACCTCTCTCTAGATCTTCGTCTGCACGCTATCTCTGCCCGATCTCTGTCTCTATCCCTCTCTACGCTAGCCATGCGGCGCCAAGTAACCCTCATCCCTCCGCCATCTTCTCTGCAGCGTGAGCACAATCAACCGCCAATGCATCTCTCTCTGCGTTTTTCGTGCGCTGCCAGCAGCTCAGCGCTCTCTCTCTACACGTTCATCAGTACCATGCTTAATCCATCTCTGCCCGTATCGGTCTTCTCTCATGCGCACGAGAGGGTAGAGTGGCCCGACTACTCTCTTAGTCTCTCTCTTCTCTGTGTTGTGCGCAGCCAACAGCTCTCTGTTGCCGACTTCTCTAGGTCCGTCAGCCACAGCATACGTATTCACGTGGGTCAAGCGCCGTGCGTGCGTCTCTCATATCACTACACAGCGGATCTTTCTCTCTCATCTACGTCGACACTCGACAACCAAGTATCCGCTAATCTCTGTCGGCTTCAACGCGCAAAATCCTCCGATGTCCTGAACAACAGGGCCATCATCAATTCTATCGGCACGCAATCTCACAGGTGTCTCTCTCTCAAGCCGTCGAGTAGCAGAACTAACTTCTCCTCCTTGCGCAGAATCAGGACGCTGGAGGCATTCATAGCCGGGGAGAGCATGTGTCCAAATGATATGCTATGGCAGTCGATGGTACTACCTGAGATGTCTCTCTCGAAGTTGTAGCACACAACTACTTTCTCTCCTCAATCTCTGGGCGGCGACCCTCTCCTAACTTCCCAAGCACGTAAATCTCTCTGTCCTCCAATTCTGCTACGCACGCATAATTGACTCTCTGCCGCCTGTGTCAGCAGTAGCACTACCCATCTCTAATCCCGATAACCATAAGCATACAACCGTGAAAAACTCACAAGCTAAGTGACCATACGAGAAGACTATCTCCATCTCGGCAGATCCCCATGGCAATATGAATAGGAAAGCAAAACATAAATGAAGATAAGGTCAAGCATACCTGTAGGAAAGTTCCACAAGAAAGACCACGGGGGGGAACAAATGAGTTTAGGCACCTATTTATAGGCCTCCCCACCCTTAGGCTTTCCTCTAGAAACTTCCAACCTCCTTAACGAACTTTCCAATTTCAGACGACCATGCATGTTCACTTACTATTCTTGGAAAATCCCATCTCTTGATTCTATTTTTGATTTTTGTCCTTTTTTATTTTCCCTAAATTAATGTTTTGGTTTCACACTATATACAGGGTTAATTAATCTAAGGGTTTAGGCGAGGATAAACACCAATTTCAAGGGTCTAAGCTACGGATTTTCGTCGGAGAAATTAGGGTTTTGATCACAATTATCTCAAACTCGCCAATTCATGGGTTTATTTACAAATTTGGCCTAAACTCCAAGGGTTTCCAAGGTTCAAGTCTAGTTTTCATGGGGTAAACTCGTGTTTCCAGTCAGTTTCAAGGGTCAAACCTAAAGTTTTCATGGGTCTAACGTCAGTTATTTACACGCACGGTTCTAATGCACATCTCTAACATGGTTTCTTATCACACAGGCAATCAAATCAGTCAAATCATGCATGAAATGTACCCTCTTTAGATCAAAACATCACACAAAAACTCAAAAACAATGAACTTTTGAAAAAAAACTCAGTGCACACTCCCTGCGGGATTTCATCCCGACATTCGCCCCCGCTAAACCTGCACATCGTCCCGATGGGCCAACCTGCAAGATCCAACAGAAGAGTATCGGGGTTCTTTTAAAATCTCTTTACACTTTTTATCTTTTTCTTTTCAAAACTCAAATCATGATCTTATGGAGTCATGCAATTTTTTATAAAGATTAGTACGAATTTTAGAAAATTAGGTAGATTCAAGCTTCACAAACATTATACTATGTTTCTGCGTCTGCAATCTGACAAGTAATCACATGAATGAATCATTGGCTTTCTAGATCTTCTGTTTGTTCAACTGGTTCATATCAAACTGCTCATTTTAAGTACTAGCATATACATATGTTTCTACTAACTCAGTTTGTAGAATATACCTCGATTCCTACTATTTATCTCCTACTTGTCCAACTCTCCATTAGATCTTTCTTTCTTTTTCTTTTTCTTTTTCATTTTTCTTTTTCTTTTTCTTTTCCTCTTCATCTCAGCTCAACATTTCTTTTTATCTTTTATTTTTCACAAATCGGCCTATGTCGAAATCGGGTGCGACTCATGGACTTGTCCGCCCGGCCAAGTTTATTCCACCTGTCTACCGACCCGGCATAGCGCATGACATACACAACATCAGCCCTGCATGAAATCGACGTCAGCTCGTGGCTCTAACCACCCGGACAGAGTGACTCCACCCGCCTACCAACCCATACAGGCGCATGACAACAGATAGGTCAGGCCTACGACAAAACTAGCTACGGCTCGTGGCCTTGATCACCGGACCAAGGTGGTTCCACCCGCCTACTAGCCCATCGTAGCGCACTAACAACACGCACACACATATAAGCTGGCATGAGTATGAAGATTTTTCATAAATCATGATATATATGGAGGTAAGATCTCATAAGAAACAAATACTAGGATCCAAAGTTTCCCACTCACTAAGTGTTCAAATCAATCAGCATATACATGCACTCGGTCTAAGCATGCCATCACATTCCCAAGCTTTCACTCCCAAAAGTCTCTAGTCCACTAACTGACTCCATTCATATAATCCCTAGTCGCTCATGCTTCATGCAAACCCATAATAGATAGAAAGGAGACAAATCTCAAATCAGAAACGTTTCACCTGGTCATTTTTCTTCATTTTGATCCAGCTTTTCTTTATCTTCATGGTCTATCATTCTTCATCAGCATCAACCTCAGTGTCATCAGTTCCCTTCAAAAGTTCTTGCTCAATCTCATAATCCACTTCATTTCTTTTCTTGAATAATTTTATCCTCTTCCCTGCAATCAAAGATCTCAAAGGAGTAGTGTCTAACTCACGAAGTGCATACGTACCATTTTCAAACACAGACGTAACCACATACGGCCCAAACCATCGTTTGATCAATTTCTTCCTAGCATCATATTGAGTATCGAATGTACTGTCGTACACCAACACCCAATCATCTATCTCAATCCTATGTGGTCTGAGTCGATGGGTTTTGTCAAAATAAATCTTATTCTTTAGCCTTGACTCCTTTAACTTTTGGACTGCTTCTTTCAACTTTTCATTTCCTTGTTCTAACTGCTTTATTCTCAATGATAATAACTCTTCTCTCGTCATACCATCATTCGATGGGAGCATCAACCATGTCACTATCTGAGTCTGGATGGGAAAGATTGGCTTCTGACAATACATCAATTCAGCATGCATGAAACCTGTGGATCGAGTGTAAGTCATCCTATCAGCCCATAACGCGAATGGAAGAAACCTAGGCCACTGCTTGATGTCATCGCTGCAAGCCTTAGAGATCGCCTTCACAATGGAAGGGTGACCTCTCTCGATTTTCCCATTTGCCTCTGGATTATAGGCAGTGGTGAGAGACAATCGAATTCCATGACGATCAAAGAACTCTTTCGCCTCTCTCGCATCCAACTCTCCCCTGTCCGCAACCACTTTCTCAACGTAACCGAATCTCGAGATCACTTCTTCTAAAAGGAATTTGCATACATTATAAGTATTCTTCGTACGAAGAGCTCGACCTTCCACATGGTTGGTCAAGTCCTCTCTGGCAAGTACAATGTATCTCATCTTATCTATCCCTTTGGGCATGGTTACAAGGTCGACCACCCACTTGTAATGGATACAAGGAGGGTAGGTCGGATGTAATGGGTCTCTGTGCCTAACTGATGAATGCACTTGGCATGTAGCACAAGTGTCTACAAAACCTCTCACACTCACATAAATCCCTGGCCACCAGTAAGCTTTCCTAATCTTCTCATATGTAGCATAGAATCCTTTGTGACCTGCCCATAAGGTCTCATGCATCTCTCTCATAACTTTTCTCTGAAGACTCCTCGAACTCAATACTCTTTGCGGACTCTTTACCTTGCCCTTAGCGTGTTGCCAAATAAGACCATCCTTCAAGAAAAAGTTGTGAGACTTCTTCCTGATGGATCTATACTTATTTGTGGACCAGCCTGGGGAAGGTTTCAGAGTACTCAGATATCTCCCTATATCTCTCCACTCACCATCATACTCATTCTCTCGGAACTGCTCATATTCATACACCAATGGATCATATCTCATCATATGTATATCCCTTTCTACCTCATCATCATCATCAGACTCATCATCAAATTTCGCTCTTGAAAGCATATCAGCAACTGTATTCAACTTCCCAGCTATGTGTACTAATGCAGGATTTATAAACTTTATATAAGAGATCCATCTAAGCATAGCAATATCCGGAGATGAACAATTTGCAAGCATGCCAATCAGTGGAAGACAGTCAGTCTCAACTATCACATTCGCCCCAATGAAATACTCTTTATCGCTGTTTAAAGCAGTCAGCAATCCCCATAATTCTCTCTTTATCTGAGGATATTTTCTTTGGGTATCATGTAGGATCTTAGCACCAAAGCGCACTGCATATCTCTGCCCCTCATCATCATCTTGCCCTATGACCCAGCCTATGCCAATAGGACTGGTATCAACGGTCAAAATGATAGGTCTCTGACCTGAATAGTCAACACGCTTTAGAATCGGAGCTTCAATTAGCAGCTGCTTCAGTTTACGCATAGCTCTCGACTGTTTCTCTGTCCATACAAACTTCTTTCTCTTTCTCAGGAGATCATATAAGGGGTTCGCAACGTGAGCAAAGTGAGGAATCCATATCACATAGAATACACAGGCTCTTAGAAACATTCTCACCTCACTGACATTACGACACACCTCAGAGATCCTGCTAATGGCCTCAACTTTCTGCGGGTACGGCTTGCGGCCATAATGTCCACACAAATGTCCTACAATGAGGACCTCATCAACGCCAAAAACCGATTTCTCTAAAGAAAGTGTTAGCCCCACATCTTCAAATCTCTCAAAGATCTTCTCACAATCAGCAATATGATCTCTCACAAACTTTCTACATCTTGAAACATCTAGACTCACATCTTTCACTCTTTCCTCACATCCCTTTATCGGAACATCATCAATGAATGGCATAGTCACAGATGGTATAAAGTCTCGTAAAACCAGATTCATGGCATTCATCATGTGAGCCACAGAATTCGTCGCTCCCTGCGGCAAAGTACACATGCGTACAAGGCCCAGTGGAGTCCTCATGGTCGTAATGTCTCTACTCTCCATAGCCAACTGAAACTGGTCATAACCTGAATATAGGTCCCCCATAGAGTATATGGAATGCCCAGCAAATGCTTCAGCAAACTCATCCACTATGGGTCCTGTCCCTACGTTTCTAATTGTGAGTTTATTCACAGGTTGCAGATCCTGAATAAAACGAAGCTTCCCATTTTTCTTAGGCACTGTAAACCACCTATTTGAATATGGAGCCGAGGAGGGTTCCAATATCCGCATGGAAATCTTTTCCTTCAGCAGCCTCATCAGCTCAGGTAAGTGAGCTTTTGGGACTGGTATAGGCCGGATATTCCATGATATATGTGGCACTGTAAATATAATCATGGGAGGTACTTGTTTCGGGTCTGCACAACCTATCTCATGTGGGAAAAGTGCAAACGCTTTTTCGTGTTTCTTGATGAATTCAATAAATTTCTTTTTCTCTTCTTCTCTCAGGAATGGTTTTTCTCCAAACTTGATCTCTTTAATAGTCTCATCAGTGAAATGATGCCCTATGAGCTCTCGTCGTCTCAGCATAGGGTCCTCTGACACTCGCAGATACTTCTCATGGCTATCTTCTGGCAATGGCTGAGCTATAGGCTTCACTTTCTTATCCACGGTCTTATACTTCGTATTTACACTTACTTCATGCTCTCTCATAAACTCCTTAATCATCTCATACTCTTGGATAGAACTGAGCATAATCATTTCTGATTTCTCATTTCTCTCAAATGCCTTCTCAAGCTCTTCCAGAGTAGTCGAACTTCTCTCCAACTGGATCACATCTTCAATCTTCTCATCAGGTAACATCATTCCTAAATGCTTATAGTGCCTCTCATGAACTTTTCTGAATTTGTTTGAAACATTTTCTTTCTCTAAGCAAAACAACTTGAATGCAGATGAATAAATAGAAAAACTTTCAAACCTATGTACAAAGTCATGCGAGACATCAAACCAACTCCCACTGTTGTCTCGCTCAACAGTGGATCCTAACAGAAATTTTGATCAGTAGAAGCTCCATACTCTCCAACAGGCATACACTCATCATGGTCATGTGAATTAATAGGTTTCTTTCTTATATTCTTTCGATTCTTGGAGTGATTTGGATCCACAATCATCACTTGCAGAGAATGAAGGCAAGATCTAGAACAGAGTCGTGCATAGACAGATCCATCATCCATGGCCTTAGTCTCCATTCTTACCTCAGCTATAAAGGGCTGCCCAAGGATAGCCTCATATGAACAATGGTCCTGGACAAAGAAGTGAAATTCCTAAGAAATCCCACCTATGGTCACAGGCACAAAGGCGCATGCCCCAAGTAGTGCTCCTGAACCATTATCTGCTGTCCTCATCCTCCATCCATGATCTTTATCAATCGGCCACCTAAACTTATCATAGAGCTTCTTAGAAATCACATTTATCTCTGACCCTGAGTCAATCAAGGCCAGAGCAAAACATGACTCCTCGTTGCTCCCTAACTTTATCTTCATCTCTGGAGTTCCTCTCGCCCAAAATGTCCTGCTAAATTCACTTTCCGTCTTTCTCATCTCATCATCAGGTATGATAGGACCTAGAGAATTCTTATGACACCTGGCAACCTCATCATCATCATCATCAGATGTATCACTCAATGTAACTGCTTCATTTGTCACTTGAATATCTTCAGGTGCTTCTTCCATCTCTACATCTTCAGGTAATGGAAACCTCTTTCTCTTAACCAGCTTTATAAAACTGTCCTTGAACTCAGGCTTCGCTATGGAGAAGACCTGCTCCAAGGACATGGTCACTTGGCTCTTCAGTAACATGTCATTTAATATCTCTCTTGCATCATTTTTCCTTTCCAACTCAGAAATTAATACAGCTTTTGGAGTTCTCTTCTTTTTCTTCTTCTTTTCTTTGTCAGCCTCTTGAATACTTTCTTGAATTTCATCTTTCTTTTGAACCGGTTCAGGTTCTTTCTCTTTCTCTTTAGACAGTTCTTGAATCTTAGTTGGCCCAGCCGGCCTCTTTCCCTCTCTTATCTCTTTCTTCTTTGCCTCTTCCTTTGAAACAACAGGCTCTTTGAATTGTACTTTCCTTTCTGGCTCTTTAGCCTTTTCTTCGGCCTCTTGGCTTTGCTTTCTGGTCACTCTTCTTTCTGGCTCAGTCTCTTCCTGAATCTCATCTCTCTTCCTCTTTTCCTCCACATTGGCTATATGGGAATAGACCGAGGATTCATCAACAGGAGACTTCCAGGCAGTCTTCTGCATAATGGCATCCCTAGCCCTCACTAAAGCCTCTATGGAATAATTTCTTTGGGGTCGAGGTCTAGGCACTTTTTCATCTTCCTCCTCAACAGGTTCTAATCGTGCAGCTGATGTACTTGCATTATTGCCAGATAAATCTTCATAAAACTTCTTCATTCCCCCCTTTCCCCAATTCACAGGTAGAGGAAGGCGGGTCCTGAAGTCACATAACTTCTTATCGATATCTATCACCAGTTGATGCTCTTTTGCTAGCTTAAGCTCTTCACAGGCATATGAAAAATGCTCTTGTGCATCACACCATACGCACCTCTTAGCCCCTCCAAACCCACCAGTCACTTGTCTCTCAAAAGGTCCAGTGTTTCTTTGAAATGTGGTTTGCACTGGTGGTGTAGGTATCTGTTGGGCAACAGGCTGCACTAGAGGTGCAGGCTGTGGCATCACATAGCCTTGCATATTTGGAATGGGCATAGTGCCTCTCTGTAATGTATCTACATAACTCGTACTCGCTTGAGGAGGAGTGGGGTCTTGATATCCCATAGAATTAACTTTATTGTGAATACTCGCCATTTCTTTTGACATAGACGCTTGCATCGTAATAAGATTCTCTATCTGTCGACTGAGAATCTCAACCTGTAGCTCCATTGGCGATCACGAAGTGGATGCAACATTAGCAAAAGCTGACGTTGCAGGCACATTCGGAATTGCCGGAAGTGGAGATTCCCTAGGCGGTTGTGGTGTTACCACTGCAGGTCTATCGTATAACACCGCCTGGCGTTGCCTCATTTGGGCAACCGCTTCTACCTCTCTCCTCACTACACCCCAATCTTCAGTCAATCCAAATCTCTTCCCAGGCTCTTCAATCCTCCTTTCGACCTCAGTCCTGTCTTCAAGACTTAAGATCCTAAGGAAAGATATAACTAGGTCAGGTTTCAAAGCATCTAAATCGGCCTGTGAAAGTTGTTCATATCTTCTCAAGAACTCATTCAAAAGTTGAGTGAGGGATGCAGTGGGCTTTGGAGAGCTTATCCACCGCAAGAACCCTTCTCTACTGTGTTGGGAAAAATCTTCTAGATAAAACAGCTTATGCAATTCTTTTCTGAATTCGACCCAAGGCTTTGCTATATGTGTTGTAATAGGGGCTAAAATGGATCGTGATACTACTCGTGTGAAGTACTGTGTAAACACATCTTCGGGTAGACCATAAATCCGTGCCTGTTCCTCAAAAACATCTAGGTACTGGGTTACATTCAAGCCTGTAAACTTTCCTTTTTCTCTCAATACCGCTTGGACTATGCGGGCCCCTTGTTTCTCTATTACCATTTCCTTGAATATATCCTCCATCTCTCTTCTCTGCTTTGTCCTAGAACGTAACACAAGGTCCAGCGTAAGTGGCTCAATTATTTCTCTAAGCTCTGAGTAGAGATCAGAGAAGAGGCTTGATGAGTCACGAGCCAGGAGGTAAAGGTCAGTCTAAGCTCTCTGATTTGCCTAGGCCAAGGTCTAGTTGAACTGTCCTCTCTTCGATTCCCAAGATTTCAATGTATTTTCCCCCTTTTTGTGATAAGTTTTCTAATGTTTTGTCTAAGCTATGAAATTAGTAAATCCCTAATCTAAGCGGGAAAAAAATTCACACACGTATGGACTAAACTAATGCAAAGTGTGGATGCTCAAACTCAAGCAGCAAGACAATCTTTCTGTTTCAGTAGTGTATGTGAAGCAATGCAAAATTTCAACTAACTTGAAATGCTAGTACCTGGAGTCTCTGTCTGATGCCGAGGTTCTTGTCTCTTTCCTCTAGGAGTAGGTGACACGATGAGGATCGCCGGGCAACCGCCTCGCTTCACGTCGGGTTCAGGTGTCGGGAAGAAGGAGGTCGTGGCGGGAAGCCGGCGCGTGGGGTTGGATCAGGCCCCGCTCTGGTGCGCCGTTCCCGCTGTCCTGCGAGCGGCGTCTGCGCGCTGGGCGCCTCGCCTGTGCTCTCCGGAGTGTGCGCGATCCTCGTACGTGTGGGACCCTTGCCCCTCGGAAGTGTCGAGACGTGGGACCGTGGGCGTCGGGAAGAGACGATGGGGTACCGCAGTGATACACGTGATGTAGATCAAGCTCGAAGTTACAATCGGAAACAGAACTGAAGCCTCCAATAAAATGAATGATACAATACACGCCGCTACAGTGCGGGCCGACGGTACAATAAAACCGCTATAGTGCGGTGCGATGATATAATATGGAAGCCGCCGCTACAGTGTGGGCCGGCCGATGTATACTAGATCCCTCGCTACAGTGCGAGAAATCGCCTACGGGATTCTGCTTCGGTCTTCGCGGTCGAAGCTTTTCTTTAGGTCTTCAATCTGCTCTTTATTTCAGGTACCCTCAGCAATGGCCTTCCTTCTCTTTACTTCAGATATCAGAAACCGCAATAAACCTGGAGAAGCGTTCCACAGAAGAAACCCACAGGGTTGGGCTGTGGGAAAGTTCCACAAGAAAGACCACGGGGGGCTTAGGCAAATCATTAGCATAAGAGCTTGAAAATGATTCTTGAATTTGAGTGATCAATCCCTTTTTCCTTCTTCATCAAAGCATTACTTATTTGAATGCCTCATGTCTGCATCAAAGATCTTTACTTTTATAATGAAGTATTAAAAATTCTTCTTTGAGTAATTTCAAACTTAATGAACAAATGCAACCCATTATTCTTCGTGAATCATGGTTCTAACCCATTATTCTTCGTGAATCATGGTTCTCATCGTGATAATGAAAAAATATTCGACTAGAAAGAAAGATAGTATCACTACTTTCATCATTTCAGTAAGCAGCTTAACGATTCTCGAATCTCTTGAAAAAATTTTAGAAAACACTCGCGCATGCGATCAGTAGAGGTAATAATGATGAGTTCTAAAACATCAATTCTCTCCAGCAAACAAGTCATGCATGATACCTCATCAAACAATTTATGCATGATACTTCCTCTGTTAAGAATGATTTAACTTGTTTCTCGAAAAAGTGAATTAGATGGAATGTATATTTGTGTTCTTATCCCATTATTACGAGCATTAACATTTGAGGAGATTACACAACATGCAATTCATAAATCATCTGAAAACATATCCTTGATTGACTTAACTATCAAGAAGAAAAACAACCTGTCTCCGTATCTACGTGTCTACGTGTCCATCTCTCTGTCTCTCTACCTATCTCACAGCGAGTGCAAGCTCCAGGCCATCTAGCTTAGATCTCTCTCTCATCAGAGTCATCACCGACATAGTCTGTTTCTCCGACAGCGCCGAATAGAATCTCTCCAATCTCCTCTCTCCCTCTCTTTCTCTCTCTCTCTCTATCTCTCTCTCCAACTGCGGTCGTCGCCATCCCAACTGTGCGCATCTCCAGTGTGCAAGCGATTCCCAATCTCTCTCTCTGCATCTCTCAGCTCCGAAATCCTTGCGGTGCTATCTCTACAGCTCTCTCTCTCTCTCGACTCTCAGAATGATTTACCCGGTCAAACCTCTCTCTAGATCTTCGTCTGCACGCTATCTCTGCCCGATCTTTGTCTCTATCCCTCTCTACGCTAGCCATGCGGCGCCAAGTAACCCTCATCCCTCCGCCATCTTCTCTGCAGCGTGAGCACAATCAACCGCCAATTGCATCTCTCTCTGCGTTTTCGTGCGCTGCCAGCAGCTCAGTGCTCTCTCTCTACACGTTCATCAGTACCATGCTTAATCCATCTCTGCCCGTATCGGTCTTCTCTCATGCGCACGAGAGGGTAGGGTGGCCCGACTACTCTCTTAGTCTCTCTCTTCTCTGTGTTGTGCGCAGCCAACAGCTCTCTGTTGCCGACTTCTCTAGGTCCGTCAGCCACAGCATACGTATTCACGTGGGTCAAGCGCCGTGCGTGCGTCTCTCATATCACTACACAGCGGATCTTTCTCTCTCATCTACGTCGACACTCGACAACCAAGTATCCGCTAATCTCTGTCGGCTTCAACGCGCAAAATCCTCTGATGTCCTGAACAACAGGGCCATCATCAATTCTATCGGCACGCAATGTCACAGGTGTCTCTCTCTCAAGCCGTCGAGTAGCAGAACTAACTTCTCCTCCTTGCGCAGAATCAGGACGCTGGAGGCATTCATAGCCGGGGAGAGCATGTGTCCAACTGATATGCTATGGTAGTCGATGGTACTACCTGACATGTGTCCCTCGAAGTTGTAGCACACAACTACTCTCTCTCTTCAATCTCTGGGCGGCGACCCTCTCCTAACTTCCCAAGCACGTAAATCTCTCTGTCCTCCAATTCTGCTACGCACGCATAATTGACTCTCTCTACCGCCTGTGTCAGCAGTAGCACTACCCATCTCTAATCCCGATAACCATAAGCATACAACCGTGAAAAACTCACAAGCTAAGTGACCATACGAGAAGACTATCTTCATCTCGGCAGATCCCCATGGCAATATGAATAGGAAAGCAAAACATAAATGAAGATAAGGTCAAGGAGCATACCTGTAGGAAAGTTCCACAAGAAAGACCACGGGGGGGGAACAAATGAGTTTAGGCACCTATTTATAGGCCTCCCCACCCTTGGGCTTTCCTCTAGAAACTTCCAACCTCCTTAACCAACTTTCCAATTTCAGACGACCATGCATGTTCACTTACTATTCTTGGAAAATCCCATCTCTTGATTCTATTTTTGATTTTTGTCCTTTTTATTTTCCCTAAATTAATGTTTTGGTTTCACACTATATACAAGGTTAATTAATCTAAGGGTTTAGGCGAGGATAAACACCGATTTCAAGGGTCTAAGCTACGGATTTTAGTCGGGGAAATTAGGGTTTTGATCACAATTATCTCAAACTCGCCAATTCATGGGTTTATTTACAAATTTGGCCTAAACTCCAAGGGTTCCAAGGGTTCAAGTCAAGTTTTCATGGGATAAACTCGTGTTTCCAGTTAGTTTCAAGGGTCAAACCTAAAGTTTTCATGGGTCTAACGTCAGTTATTTACACGCACGGTTCTAATGCACATCTCTAACATGGTTTCTTATCACACAGGCAATCAAATCAGTCAAATCATGCATGAAATGTACCCTCTTTAGATCAAAACATCACACAAAAACTCAAAAACAATGAACTTTTGAAAAAAAACTCAGTGCACACTCCCTGCGGGATTTCATCCCGACAGCGTTGCAGTCTATCACTCCATATGAGGCTTGGCATGACCACAAGCCATCTGTTGCTCATCTGCGTGTTTTTGGTTGTTTGGCATATGCATTAGTGCCTGAACAACATCGCAGAAAATTGGATGATAAGGCAGTAAAATGTATTTTTGTTGGGTACAGTTCTGAAAGTAAAGGCTATCGTCTGTATCATCCACAGACTAAACGCATTCTGGTTAGCCGTGATGTTGTCTTTGTGGAAGATGCTATTCAGCCATTGCTTTCATGTACTAAGGAGACATCGGTTAGCTCCAAAGACATGTATGATACTTTGATGCCTCTTTTTACAGGTGGACAAGCTTGTGCTGGTCCTAATGAGGCAACTTCTCAGCCTTTGCAGGTTTCATATGATGATGCAGATCATTCCATTTCTGATGCAGATTTACATGATGCACTTGTTGATGAGAGAGCTGATATTGAGCAGGCAAAAACTATGCCAAAATGGCTGGTGCAGACTTTGCGTGACAGCAAATTAGATGCACCTTTGTCATATCGTACTCGTTCAGGCTCTCATAGTGCCTCCTTTGCATCAGATTGCTATGCTATGGCTGCATCTAGTCTCTGTGATGAGAATGAGCCTGTTTCTTTTGATGAAGCACAAAATTCAGAAAATTGGATGGCTGCTATGCAATCTGAATATGATGCTATAATGAAGAATGGTACATGGTCTTTATGTGACTTGCCTCCTGGCAAGAAGGCCATTGGCACTAAGTGGGTATACAAGCTGAAGCGTAAACCTGATGGTACAGTTGACAGGTATAAGGCTAGGCTTGTTGCAAAGGGTTATAAACAGGAAAGAGGCATTGATTTTGATGAGACCTTTGCACCTACATGCCGTATGACTACTGTTCGGAGCATTTGTGCACTTGCAGCCCATCATGGTTACATCAGTTGGACATTAAAACAGCATTTCTGAATGGTGACTTGCATGAAGAAGTGTATGTTTTTCAGCCCCGTGGCTTTGTGCAGAAAGGGCATGAAAACCAGGTATGCAAGTTAAAGAAGGCATTATATGGTTTAAAGCAAGCACCACGTGCTTGGTATGAGAAGATACATGCCTATCTGATTGCACATGGTTTTGAGAATAGTCCAACTGAAAGCACCTTATATGTTAAATGTGCTAATGATGTGCTTCTGATCATTGTTGTCTATGTTGATGACATGCTGCTCACTGGTCCTATTGAGACACATATTGCTGATTTTAAGGCTGATTTGCATGCCTCATTTGAGATGTCTGAGTTGGGGCATTTGCATCACTATTTGGGCATTCGGTTTATGCACGTTGATGGTGGAATGGCTTTGTGTCAAAGGAAATATATTAACACATTATTGTAGCGTTTTGGCCTTGAAGACTGTAAGCCTATTACCACTCCTATGGAGACATGTTTACGATTGAGTCTTCATGATGCTGGAGATGCATTTGATGCTGTTCTCTATCAGTAGGCTGTTGGATGCTTGATTTACTTATGCATTACTCGGCCAGATATTCAGTTTGCTGTCTCAGAGATGAGCAGGTTTATGCATTGCCCAGGAGTCACGCATTGGAAAGCGGTTAAGCGCATCTTTCGCTACTTGAGTGGTACTCGGCTACTTGGGTTGTTTTATCCCAAGGGGGGATCACTACCGCCAGATTTGCATGCTTTTTCTGACTCAGATTGGGCTGGTTGCTATGACACTCGTGTGTCCACCAGTGGTTTTTGCTTCATGCTTGGTAGCTCATGTATATCTTGGTTGAGCAAGAAGCAGCCTACTATGGCCACTTCCAGTTGTGAGGCTGAGTATAGGGCAGCTTTCACAGCGACTGTTGAGTGTGTGTGGCTCAGACGCCTTATGGCTGATTTGGGTGTTGGCCAGTCTTCTGCCACCACCATCTTCACTGATAGTCAGAGCGCATTGGCAGTTGCGAGGAACCCTGTGTTCCATGCTCGCACTAAGCACATTGAGGTGCATTATCACTATGTCAGGGAGAGGTTCTCTGCTGGGGAGATCAGCTTGGCATATGTGCCCACGCAAGAGAACATTGCAGACCTTTTCACGAAGGCTCTGCTTAGGGAGAAGTTTGAAGCTTTCCGCAAAGCTTTGGGCTTACTTCCTTTTGAGGAGTGATTTCCACATAGCTTGGCACTTCCTTATACACGAGTGCCAGCTCCTTGTTCACCGCATCACTCCTAGGGGGGATTTGTTGATATATTTAGGTAGTGATGTGTGTGAACACTCTAGGACCGCCGGGGCACTTCTTTCCCTCTTTAGGAGGTTTTTTCCCCCGGCTTGTATATACGCCTATTGCCCTAATGGGCTACTTATCTTTGTACATTCTCTAGTAATACATTCAGTATTGTGTGTTTGTGCTCCAAGCTTCTTCTTCTTCCTTGTGCTGTTTGCGTGCTTCCGCAGACGTCTATCTCCAACACCCCTTCTCCCTCTCTTCCTCATGCCTCCTGATGGAGTCTGGCTCACGAGCTTCACTATGCGCAACATTTCTCTTGGAGGTCTGTCACTACCGACATTATGGCACTTTACCATTCTTGCATCTTGTTTTCAAGAGCTTCTTCACACACGAAGCTCTTCGGTGGGGGCCTGTTACTTCTACATTTGCAGGACCAATCTGTATGCAAGGCTATGGCCCTTCATGTGGCAACCACCTCAAGAATCGAGTCCTTGCTATCGAGACCTCGTGTCCTCCTAGGCTGTTCTCGCTTTGGCAACTAGGATTGAGTCATGTTCCTGCTGTCAAGCTTGTAGCAGAAAGGTATCAAGCTGGAATCTTCATGCTTCACCCCTCTGCCAACATCCACGGTTGTCTAGAGCTTTGCACTCCCCTATGCATGCACTGATGTGTGACCATGCATTCCCTTCCAAGATCTAAGTAATGCTACTGCTCCTATCACACTTCACCTATTGATGTCAAGCTCCCTAGAATGAGCTATGGAGCTCTTTCGGTCTAGTAAGAAGTCTCTGCTCTACAATTTTAACTCACGTCTTGTTTTGATCCACACTTGTGGAGGATGTCTGCATGTTGGAGCCCTTGATTTAGATGGTAGGGAATCTCTATGGATGGACTAGGCTCTTGTGGAGCTTTTTTGGGGTGCTCTATTGCCTCAACTTCTCGATGCAGATTGAAGGAGAAATTTGGTTGGTTGTTGCCCATGGGTTATGTTTTATGCTTCACGGTGTGCATCCATTGGCTTGCTTGATGCTGTTGCTTCTGAATCAGCTGATCTTTTAAAAGGAATCGATATTTTGAGTCAGTAAAGTTTAGTTGCATTGGTTCTGATTGTAGTACTAAAATGCCTGACACAGATTATTCTGTCTTGATGTATTAAATCTCTATGACACAATTTTATCTATAATCTGCCATATGTCAACTGTCACTCTAGCACAATGGTGAGTACCAACGTGAGAAGATTCACCTCATAATTGTCAATCCGTGGAGACGTGAGGACTAGTATGAAGACTATGAGCAAGTGAAGGCACAAGTGCGTGAGTGAGAAGCACACAAGCATGCACACACATACACACACACGCGCACACAAGGCAAGAACAAGGAGAGGAACAATGGAGTTCTTTGCATTAATCAAAAGGTCTCTTACATAAGCTCAATTCACAAACAATCTAACCCCAAAAATGAGCTCTCTAGCTCTTTTTATAGTTTTCTAACTAGCTTTGGTCTTGTCCAGACCTAGTGTCCGGCCTAGTTAAAAATTAGGTTCTAGAGTCTATTTGAGGGCTCAAACAGAGTCTAAAAATTATGAAAATTGATATGTCGCTAGTTCTAATACTCCTCAAGCTCAAGGACTCCTCGGCTTGCACAAAATGGAGTCTATTATACCAAAAATGGGATTTACAATGTTTGTGTAGTGATTAAAATCACTTGATTTGTAAATAGTCCATGAAAAAAATGATTTGGCCTTGTTGCCGTATTGTGCATGACTCCTCTGTTGCTTTGTATGCCAACACGCCCCCCTTCCTAGCGTCTGTCGCCCCTGACAGACCTTTGTTCTCTCGGGTGGTCGATATAGTATTGGATGACATTGGTGGCCAGTTCATGTTCTCCTATCCTTAAGCCTCTTGCTAGATCAGCTTCCAATGCATCCCAATTTATTGCACCAGGGGCCTCTGGTTGCGGGGTGGTGTAGTACTCAGAGTACATTGCTTGTTCACAAGCAAAAAGATGGAGCAGATGTGTTGGTTTCGGTGCGAAAATCTCCGAGTGATACTCCCAGAAACCTGATCTGAACATTTCTTCGAAGGTCTGTTTGTAGCAGGCAGGGAGGTATTTGATGTGTGCATGCCAGGCGTAAGCCACACGAATACTGGGGGTGGTGCTCATGTCATACACCAAGTCATAATTTCCATTGCTAAACCCCGGGAGACGTACCTGTGGTGCGGCTGCATTTCTAAAAGTTTTCAGGACGACCTGCATCATATCTAAGATTTTAAGCATCATTTGCGCTGCTACATCTTGCATGGGCTTCAATCGCGGCATCCAGTGGCGAATTGTTCCAATCATGTATGCTACCGACGGTGATCCCTGTGGTGGCGCAATGTACGGGTAGTTTAGCCATTCTTTGCATTGCGCATTGTTCTGCACTTTGATATTGAATGCCTTCCAAGACTTGCGGCGTGGAACTGGACCGTAGCATGGATTGTATAGGAGGTGTAAAGGCGCGTTGTTCCATGTGCGTAGCATTTCTGGATATGTCTCTAGAAGTTTCTGCCGCCAGGTGGGTTGACGAATTTTGCCTTTTTGCACCTCTGGAGGAAGGTCTTCGGGTTGAAATTGGGTAGCAAAGGTAGGGATCTGACCCGTGACTCTCTGTATTTCTGCATTATAATCAGCCAAGATAATATAATAAGGCCGGTATTGGAGTTCAGATGAGAGGATGAGGCATCTCGATGACAGGTTCTTGAAGTAAGCCGATTGTAGCACAGTTTCCTCTATGACCCTCATGGCCTGATTTTGCACTACTGTGCGCTCTTCGTGCGAACTCCCGATTTCCTCCACTTGACGTAGCCATGGAGGCCGTGGTGCCTCGAATGTGTCCTGAGCTTCTTCTGTTTGTTGGCCTCCTGGGAATGGTTGTGGATCGTATTCTTCGTCAAACGTTTGTTCCACAGGAATTTGCACAACTTCTTCATCAGTGGGAGCCTCTGGAGGGGAAGGTGGTCTCTCATATTGTAGTAGACGTGTTTGCAATTCGGTGACCTGTTTCTGGAGATCTTTTATGGCCTCTGAGTCTGTGAGAAGTGAAGCCGCGGAGGGGGTGGTTGGAGAGGCTGCTGTTGGTCCTTTTTGGTGTTTCTGCTTCAATTGTCCCAGTTCCTCCGATAGCTGATCATGTGCTTCAAGCAGCATGGCATAGTCTTCCAATATGATCTTGATATTATCGGGGGTCACTGCTTGAAACTTTGATGGGCTGATGGGTGCCCCCGGTGTGCTCTCAATAGCTGCTTCCAGGTTCTCTTGATTTTGTACTTGCAGGCGTCGATTCTCTTCCTGAGCGGCCGCAAGATGGCGTTTGAGTAGAGCCATATTTCGCTGAAGCTTTGAGTTGCGTTCCAGCTGTGTCCATAGGTGACCTTCTACCACCTGTATCGCTTCCTGATCTGTGTTCTGTAACTGTACCTCCAATATGCCATGAGCTTCTTGGAGAGTTTGGAACTGTGTGTGGAGGCGAGCATTTTCCTCCTCTAGTGCCGCGAGGCGGTGCTGTAGTGTCTCTGAGTGCTCGTGCAGGTGTTCATTCTGTTGCTGGAGTTGAATGTAATCTGTCCTTAAGTTTGATATATAGGCTAGCATGGTGTCCAATGCATTTCCTATAGATGAGTGGGTGGTGTTTACAGCGGAAGATGCATGGGAAGGGAACTGGGGAAGGGGAAGAGTGAATGATGTGTCTATTGAAGTCGTGTGTGTGAGTGAAATTGGTGGATGGGGAATGGGAGGAGGTGGAATCGTGGGCGGAGGTGCCGTGGGTGGTGAAATGTCCATACCTTCAGGAATGGGTGCGAGTGTGGGGTCTGCCATATACATTGGAATGGTAGGTGGTGTGTGTGTGGAAGTGGAGAATAGATGAGAAGTGGGGTGGGGAGCTGAAAAGAAGGGAAAGGGTTGAGACCTGGGTTGAAAAGTTCTAGTAAGGAGGTCATGAAGGGATTGTAGAAATGGAGAGATGGAGGTCGGGGGTTGAGATCGTAGATTTGAGGAGGGCATGAAGGGTTGCATGGTAGCAGGGAAACCCATGAATGTGGATCTAGGGTCAGGATGACCTATGGCTGAGGGCATGGGGGATGGTTGCCCTAGGGCAGGCTCTATGAGCGGTTCGGTGGATTGTGTAGTGATGGGGGTTGCTTCAAAGATTGGGTTATCAGAGGTAGAGAATAGGGTGGAACTAGAGATGGGAGTACGGAAGATGAAGGTTGGTTCGGTGGGTTGAGGGGTCGAGGTGATTTCCTCTGTTTCTGCTCTAGGAGGCGATGGTGGGGGTGTGGGTGGTTGTGGCTCGGTGGACTCCTCATGGGTGGCTGGGTGCTCTTGGCTAGCCGTTTCGGTTGCTTGGGAGGTTGTCCTGATAGGTTCAGATGTAATAGTTGGCTCTTCTGCAGTGGTAATGGGAATCTAGATATTCTTACCTGAGCGTGGTCGTGTCTGGAACCTTCGTGGATCATATTGAACGGGAGACCTCCGAATGGCAGTGCGCACTGCTTCCACTACCCCATATGTTTCTGCCATCAATAAGAGACCTTCCCTATACTCTGAGTCAACTCCTGCTTCTTCCAACAACTGAGTCATGAGTACTCTGCTACTCTGTTCGGTGAGCAGTTGTTGCGATCGCACTCTTTCCATAATTTGATACAGCCTTCGGAGTTCTACTGTATAGGCTGGGGCTTCAGTGGTCTCCTCTTCATACGCTCCTTCTTCTTCTAGGTGTCTTTGTTGTTGACCTTGCTGAGCGTCACTCCAATGTACATGTCGGCCGACTGTCGATTTTCTTCTTCTTTGTGAAGATGTGCCTTGTTCCTCTGCATCTGAATAAAACTCCACATCAGAGAATTGTGTACTTTGTAAGAATGCTTCGAAGTCCTGGGGGTCCATTCCTTCGGCACTTCCAGTTGCAGCAAATTCAAATTCAGGTGGGGCAGGAGGAGCTGATGGGGTAGCTTGTGTCGTAGTTTTAGATCCCGACCTAGGTATCCTAATGGTAAAGGGAGGTACAGTGGTCTCCCTTCGTGGCGATACCTCAGGAGTAGTCAGAACTTCCCTTGTCTGGACACAAGGGATCGCACCCCTCATGCGCTTGGATTGATGTGTGGAC
Organism: Ceratopteris richardii; assembly: GCA_020310875.1. Lineage (NCBI taxonomy): Eukaryota > Viridiplantae > Streptophyta > Polypodiopsida > Polypodiales > Pteridaceae > Ceratopteris > Ceratopteris richardii. Next base: position 21,384 of record MU261968.1, read on the forward strand.
GTCTTGAGCTTCTTAAACATTTGTAATTGTGCCCAAGTTAAGGCACGTTCAACGGGAACATCTTATGCTAGGCACCGGTAAATAATGCGTGTGATTGCACAGCAACCGTTCACCACTAGTTTTCTAGAAGACCTTTTATTTGCTTCATACAATTGATCTATAATCCATACCGGTAGCTTAATTGGTAACGCACCTGCTTCCGCTAAGTAGAGGGCGAACCAGATTCTCTTGTGTGGTTGTGTGAAGCGGTTCCAAAGTGTCCTCCTGCTACACCCTGGTGAGCAGTTTCCAAGATCTTAAGATATTCACTTTCATGGACACATAGCCTCAGGTAACCATCTTTACCACGCTTGTATAGATTATCACCAATGAGTGCGTAATCCTGGGCTTCTTGTTCTAAACTCCTTTTCCTAGCCAGAGTCATGTCTGACGGGAATGTTTTCGTCCTCAGGAAGGATACTAGTGGTTCACTCCAATTTGGCACAATGGATACTTGATAAAGAGTGGCGTGTTCCACTGGTGGTTTAGTGCAACAGATTGGGCATTCCTTGCACAAGTTTTGGACGTCAGCTTCCATAGTTGGCCAATGTACTCCGAGTCTCTTTAGGGTCTGTAAAGTTCGTTGCTTTGAGTAGTGTTGCTCTAACGCACCTACATGTGCTAATTGCAACCATTTAGCGTACTCATCCTCTTCTACGCAACAAGCCAAGATCCCTTGATCTGTGTGCTTGTACATACTTCCTGCCATGATGTGGTACTTTTGGGCTTTTACAACTTCTCTATTCCGTGTGTTTACCACTCGATGATTAGGCCCGTATGTCAATACTGGTACCAATGGCTTAGCCCACTGCGGTACAACTTCCAAATTAAACAAGTAAGCATCAGGAAGGTCGTCTGATACTCCTTGTGGGGCTTCTCCCGATGTGAGCCTAGAGAGGTGATCTGCTCTCAAGTGAGTCCTACCTTTCCTTACCACAACTTCAAAGTCATATTCCATGAGCAAGAGAAACCATCTCACTAATCTTCCTGTATAGCATGGTTTGTTTACGAGGTATAGCAATGCCTGATGATCAGTAAAAAATTTAAACTTATTTGCAAGCAAATAGTGTCTAAATTTCTTAACTGCATATACCATGCCTAATCCTTCTCGCTATGTAGTGGTGTAATTCCGTTCAGCCGCATTCAATTGTCTACTGGCATAGGCAATTGGAAGATCCATATTACCTTCACCAGTAGGTTGTGCAAGCACACATCCAATAGCATAATTGGATGCATCCACATGAACATGGAAAGGCTTATTCCAATCTGGTGTGGTCAAGATTGGTGCTGAACACAATCTTCGTTTAAGCTCCTGGAAGGAATTCTCACATTCATTCGTCCACTCAAAGTTTGTCAGAAGTCCGTACATGGGCTTTGCAATGACAGCATACATGTGTATAAATCGTCGGTAATAGCCACAATGCCCCATGAAAGCTTGTACTTCCTTGACATTCTTTGGCCTAGGTAGCTCTTCTATGGCTCTCACTTTCTCTTCGTCAGTAGATATGCCATTCTTTGACACTATGTGCCCTAAAATCTTGCCTTGTCTGACCATGAAAACACATTTTTCGGGGTTTAGGCAGACTTGATATTCTCTACATTTGTCAAAGATTTGTCTGAGTTCAGGAATATGGGTTTGTCTAATATTGGAATGAGCACAAAGATCATCAACATAGACTTCTAAACTCTTCCTCAGGAACTCCTTAAACACATGGCACATCAGCCTCTGGAAGGTAGCTGGTGCATTGGTAAGCCCAAATGGCATTACTCTAAAAGCAAAAATGCCCCATTCTGTGGCAAAGGCCGTCTTATGTTGATCCTCTGGAGCTATGGCTACTTGATTGTAGCCCAAAAATCCATCAAGGAAGCTGTACACTTCCTTGCCTGCCACTCTTTCTAAGAGATGTTCTGTGATGGGAAGCGGATAGTTATCTCGAATCGTGGCTGCATTAACCTTTTTCAAGTTAATGCATACGCGCAGCTTTCCATTCTTCTTGAGCACCACTACGATGGGGGACACCCACTCAGTGTGCTCGATTTCGTAGATAAATCCAGCTTCAACCAATCTATCTATCTCTTCTTTGATCTTGGCAGCGTAATTATCGTTATAAGTATAGGGCTTTTGCTTAGAGGGTTTAGCATCTGAGGTCATGGGGATAGTGTGTGAGCATATATCGGGGTCAACACCTTTCAAATCCTTGTAACTCCAAGCGAATACATCTCTGTATTCTCTTAGCAAGGCTATCAACGCATGCTCTTCTTCCTCTGTTAGGTCATGGCCTATGTACGTGCATCTCTCCTCTCCTTCTTCTAGGGCCACTACTATTTTCTTGGTGGTTTCTTTGTTATCATAGGCCTCTCCTGATTGTGCCTCTCGTTTAGGCATTCTTATCATGACTCTCCTGTCATCTATCTCATACTTCTTAAAATTTTCTGGGACCTCAAACAAAGATTCTTCCTCTTCTGGTGAGGCTTCTCTCTTCTTTCGTTTCTTTCCTTCTTCCTTCGGGGTCACATGTGTTGCTAATCTTACATCATTTGTAACCTCTCCATGCCTCTGGGGTTGAAATTCTACTTCATGGAAGTATTCTTCATCTGATGCAAATGGTGGGTCCATAATGATTGACTCTAGATCAGAGTCACTTGCATCCTCAAATGCATCAGGGCTAGGTTCGCATTCTTCTAGAACTGCTTCTCCCATGATTGGCTCTATGGAGAAGACTGAAATGTCATAGCCATCCTCATCACAGTGAGGTGTCCATTGTTCTTCATTGATGGCTACGTCCATTGTTGCTAAAATTTCTGCCCAGCCATGGGGTTCAAATTCCTCATCAGGAAAAACTATAGGTGCATAGGCTGGGTCTTGAATTGATCTATGTGTTTCTTTTGCACCTACTTCTCTGGCTTTCTCTCTCTTCTCTTCTTCTACTGCTACCTTGCACATCCATAAGTGAGTGTCTTCATGCATCCATGAGGATCCAGACCCTATGGAATGCACCGATTCTGTATCATCTTTGGCTCTATGGATGGGATTCCATTGGATAGGAGGGACATCTCTATGAGAATAATCCTTGAGATTGACTTTGGTCGTAACACCCAAGTGTTGCAAATACAAGGAGTTGGTTCCCCAATCCTGTACCACTTGCAACTGTCGCATAAATGGTCTTCCCAAAATCATCTCATAGGCATGATTTTTGCTGAAGTCACATATGGCAAATGTATGCTCAAACTCGACACCACAAGTGGTGAGAGTTATTCCTTCTAGAAATCCTAGGGGTCTCTCTATGTGACCATCGGCCATTTGCAATTTCATTCTCGTTTGCCTGAGTGCTGGCTTGCCCCAATGCTTCCATAAGGAAGTGGTGGCAATTGCAACTCCTGCACCTGAGTCCAAAATTGCCTTGGTGGTGTACTCCTGGTAGGTGATGGGAAGATAGGTGTTCCCTTCTTCACCTTCACACATATCTCCTATCTTATCCAAGGGAATTTCTGGCACCGTCCTATGGGATCCTACCTGGGAACGAGGTTTGGCTATTTCTGGTACTTGTTTGGCGACATGTTTCCATAATTCAGGTCTAACCTTGAGTAGCTCTTCTAACTTGAGATTGCACTGCACGTTAGTGTTCTTCACTACCTCTGTGTTCCTAGGTATGACTGAATCTTCGTTTCTTACCATGACTGTAGGTGCTCTCATACAGGTGGACTTTGCTTCCCATGGGCCTGTGAAGTGGGGTAACTCTTGTATGGAATTAGACTCAAAGTCCAATCTCTCGTGAGACTGAGTACTCTCATGTTCCCCGTAAATAGATGGGATGTCTTGTGGGAATTGGTCGTGTGCATCATCCACAAGCTCAAAGGGAGGGGCGACTTCACTTTCGTTATCCCATTTGTCTTCTTGAATCTCTCGTAGGAAGTCTGGTGCAAACCGATTCATAGAAGAAGAAGTGTCTGGCTTCGTAGAATTAGGCACATAAGCAACCTGGGAAGGAGGGCTTATTCTATCGTTGGCTCTCTCCTCGTTCTCATAGATGGCTGGAGCACAAGCTTCCTGGGGAGGGTTACTTATTCTATTACTTTTCCGAACAGGCTCATACGCTCCCTGAGAAGGAATGTAGGCAACCTGTGGAGGTACGCAAGCTTTCGAGGGAGGCTCATGTGCCTTTTGGGGGGGAAGATAAGCTTCTTGAGGAGGCCCATGGGCTTCCTGAAGAGGCTTGCTTATCCGTTCTCTTGCCCTTTCCTTTCTTTGAGGGGCAGGTTCCTTTTCTGATTGTGCAATTAGCCTCTCTATTCTTTCTAAGGAGGGGAAGTTGTCTGGTTTAGTGGAATTGGCCACATAAACTTCCGATGGGGGATGGTTCATGTTTTTGCTTGCTTTATCTTTTTCTTGATTTTTTTCTTCCTTGGCAGATCTTGCAATTATTCCCTCTAACTTCTCTAGGAGTCCATCCAAGTGTAATTGTGTCTTGGCTGAGCCCGAGTAATTGAAAAGGCGACTGGCTTCAAACATAGTCTGAGCCAATGCGACCATTTTCGCGCACAGCTTGGTTCTTTCTATCTCTAGGTCAGCTCTAGGATAGCACTTGTCATGATCCGTGACGTTTGGCCCTTCTTGGATTCTGGCCTGATATGCTTTAAGCATCATGTCTATGTCTTCAGGAGTGGGATCAGCTAATACTGATCCTGCTTGGGGTGGTGGGTGGGTTACGTGGGGTGTCTTAGAGGGTGGAGGGATGGAGGGTGATGGGGATGGTAGCGGTGGGAATGTGTGAGAGTGCGGTTGAGATGTGATCTCTATGATTTTAGCCTTGGTTTCTCGTAGACTTTCCTCAAGTTCACTCATCTTCTTTGCCCATTGCCTTTTCATGCGTTCGCGGCTATCTCTCCAAGCTCTTGTTCTCTTTTTATTTTGGCTCTCAGTATTGCTAGCGTCTGGGCTCTTTTCCTTGCCTACCCCTTGGTTTTGCTGCACTGCTTGAGCTCTCGTGACTACCTGTACGGGTGCAGTGGAAGTGACACTTCCGCTGGAATCTACCACTAACCCAATAACATTGATAGGCGTGATTTTTGGCATATTATTGGGGTTCTTTGGGCAATCTCGTAAGAGATGCTCTTTTCCACAATCTTGGCAGAAGCCTTGGATCATCACTGACTGGTTTTGTGTAGGTGGAGGTAAGGGGCAATCACGAATGAGGTGATCTCCTTGGCATCTGTAGCACGGTCCTCTTGGGAATGGAGGTCTTACCTGCCTAGGTTGAGGCCTAGGGTTGGGGTTTGCATACATAACGTTTGTATAATCTGACTCCCAACTAGGTTCATTTGGCTCTTCGCTGTAATAGGACTCACCATGTTCTGGAGACTGCATGTAGTACGCCTGGGGACTATCAATATGTGTAGAATCAAAGCTATGGTCACTCGGGTCACTTTTAGAAAGCAAGGGTGTTACAGGGACTATAGCTCTATTCAGGTTTTCTTCTGCAACAGCATACTTTACCGGAATCACATTAGCTGGGGCAGGGGGTTGTTGAGCTAACACTGGCTGAGGCCTTTGTTGGTTTGGGTAGGGTTGCTGATACGGTTGTTGTGGCCTGCCATATGGTTGTGGAGGGTACGGGTTCTGGTATCTTCCTTGCTGCGGGTATGGCTGAGGGTAGGGTTGCCTAACTGCCTGCTTGTTGTATGGGCAATCTTGTGCGGTATGATTGGTGTACCTTCGTTCTATGGTGCAATATTGGCTATTTGGATTGACCTGGGGTTGAGCCATAATGGGACACACGTTTGCCATATGGTCACCACCGCATGTATAACACCTCTTCGCTGGGGTAAACCTCGGAATTTGTTTGCTAGAGACGCCTAGTTTTTGGGCCACTTTCTCTACGAGTTCCTGAATGGATGTGGATTGCGTGGAAGAGTTACTAGATGCACTATCTGAATCTTTGTAGATTTTGGAAAGCTCTAACTCCTCCCCTAGGTTGTCCTCAATGTCAATACACATGCGTACACACTCTTCTATGGTCCTAGGGTCCTTCAAGTACACATAAGATCTCAATTTAGTACTTAGCAATCCATCCAGGAATAAAGCCACTTGTTTAGCTGGTGTGGGTAGCTCCGAGACAGGGCATCTTTCTAAGTATTGCCTAAATCTTCTTCCTGCAAGTCTCACGGTTTCTTGAGGGGTTTGCTTGAAGCTGTGAATCAGCGAGGAGGTATTATGCCTTATGCCACTCTTAGAGAATTCAATAATGAAAGCCTCTAGGAGTTGGTCTATGCTCCTGAACTGCCTCTCATTTAGTGGCTGAAACCATGTCAGGGCAGTGTTCCTAAGGGTCAGACCAAAGGCATTGTACTGTGTGAATAGATCCTCCACTTGTTCAGCTCTCAGGACTTGCCTAAACTCAGCCACATGATCGTATGGATCTCCAGTGCCATCGAAGTAGTTCTTCATGGACTTGACTAGCTGAGTCGGTCTCAAGGTTCTTGTGTGCTCTCTAGGTCGTGGTAGAGGGAACTCATCCGCGTTTCTTTGATTCCTGTGAGCTCTAAGTATCTCAGGTTCTACTCCATTTGTTTCCGTCCTCATTCTTTCTCTGCCCACTGGGTTGGCAAAGCTTACTTCTGGTCTATCTCTACTTCTGTCTCTTTGAGTTCCATGAGCTTGGGATGTTCCAGCTCCAGGGTGACCATAGGATACATTCGATCTTGGTTGGGGGAAAATGAATTCACCGTTCCAAGTGTAAGCATGCCTATCATTTTCTGTCACCACAAAGATCCTTTCCGAAGTGTGATCTAAGTAGGTCACTCTACCTGGGCTATCCGGATCCTTAAACTCATAGATCATGATAGTTCATATATCAGTTGGTTGATCAGGTTTATACCTCCAAAAGGCTTCGTCAGTTTCTCGATTGAGAAGCAAATCTATGCACTTGTTGTCTTGGGGAACCCAATCAGGTGTGATAATCCTAGTGAGAACAGATTTGCCTCGGGGTGTTCTAGGTTCTACTCCCATGTTTCCTTGTTCCAGGTCACCTAAGTCTGCTTCTGGGATCACATTTCCAAATTCGTCCGTCCTATCTGGGTGACTGGTGACTACGTATATGGTTCCTTCTTTGTCCAGGTATGCACCATTTTCAAACTTGACTGCTGGGTGCTCTAGTCGTATGGATTGATCACGATTCTTAATCTGTACCACAGATCTTCCTAGGCCGTCCTCATAGATGCTAGCACCTAATCGGTTGGTCCTAAGGTATTCCAACTGTGTTTTGTAAGGGCCTTCTACCCTGTACAAGTAAGGCACTCCTGAACTTCCTATAGGTCTATCCATGCCTTGAGACATCTCTGACTAACTGGTCTCAGAGCTAGGGTAGTACGAGTGGTGGCTCAACTGTTGGGCCCAAGACCTAGCAGTGTGGTTAACACTGGCCTCTGAAGACCTAAGGCTTTGTCTCTCCCTTACTAGATGTCGTCCTGATCTAAGGTTCATATGCCTATCTAAGTAGCCCAATTCTTTGCCCAGAGTACAACCTCGTTGCTGGTTACTTTATATTAGTCGCTTGGTTCTTTTTAGTTATTTTATCGTGTTTAAGGTCTTGTCTGATATCACGTCGTCAGGAATATTTGAATGTTGTTTCACACTTACAGTTGATCGTTCCACGTTAAGTTCTTTCCCTTTAAAATTCTCGACAGTACAAGGATTATGCCCTTAGCTTGAGCTTGAAAGTTTAGGTATGCTTCAACTTGGTAGTTGCCTATCGTCGCCCTAACTTACTCCTACTTCTAATCGTTCTTAGCCTAAGCGAGGAATTGACGAAGAGGAGTTGAGAGTATTCCGACCTTTCTTGCTGAACCTTGCTCTTTAGTGCTCGAGAAGTTGATTCTCAAGCTTGCGCAAAACCCTTGCTTGGACGCTCTCAATTGCTTCTCAATAGACCTGCATCAGTCCCAAGATTAGCTCCAAGTTGACCTTTCAATTGACAGACAAATTATTTCAGACACTTTTTTAATGACCCTTGTTCCCCCTTTTGTATTGCTAGAAATTTCCTCTAGAGCTCCCTTGGTGTTCCTACCCCTCAGTGTGTCAACTTCCAAATATCCTATCTGAAAATCAATGCATTATTCTTATAAAAAACAGTTGAGGGCGTGTAGTATATGCCACAAGCTTTCCGACAAGCCCTAGAGCTCAAAAAATGGATTTCGTATGAAAAAGTTATGACCGTTCAGGGTTTAGGGGGTTAACTAGACAAACAGAACCTTTCAGGGGTTTTAATGCGTTTTTCTAAGGCCTTTGTAAGTGTATGAGTATTTGAGAGTGCAAATATGCCCAAAATTTAGCCTAAATTTCCAAAAATTTACCCCTTAATTTTTGCCGAAAATGTCTGTCTGTCGCGATAGACGGTGTCTGTCGCGATAGACACAAACTATCGTGGGGGCTGTCTGTCGCGATAGATGGTGTCTGTCGCGATAGACGCTGTATGTCGTCTGTCGTGGTTTGGTCTGTCGCGATAGACGGTGTCTGTCGCGATAGACGGTGTCTGTCGTCTGTCGTGATTTGGTCTGTCGCGATAGACGGTGTCTGTCGCGATAGACGGGGTCTATCGTGGATTTCTGTGTGTCGTGATAGATGTTGTCTGTCGTGGAATTTTGGTCTGTCGCGATAGACGGTGTCTGTCGCGATAGACGGGGTCTATCGTGGATTTCTGTCTGTCGCGATAGACGGTGTCTGTCGCGATAGACGCTGTCTGTCGTGGAATTTTGGTCTGTCGCGATAGACGGTGTCTGTCGTGGAATTTTGGTCTGTCGCGATAGACGGTGTCTGTCGCGATAGACGGGGTCTATCGTGGATTTCTGTCTGTCGCGATAGACGGTGTCTGTCGCGATAGACGCTGTCTGTCGTGGAATTTTGGTCTGTCGCGATAGACGGTGTCTGTCGCGATAGACGCTGTCTGTCGTGGGTCTCTGTCTGTCGCGATAGATGGTGTCTGTCGCGATAGACGGTGTCTGTCGCGATAGACTAAAAAAACGCAAATTTTTGAGAAACTTCTAGTGATTTAGAGTGCCCTAATGGTGTAGGTTACCGTGACAAACATGCATTCACAAAATTTTAAGTTTTTCTGTCTGTCGCAACAGACAGAGGTCGTCGTCCTGGGACCTGTGCAGAGTCTGTCGTACCTGCGCACACTGCTGGAGGAGGTGGTACAGCAAGTTCCTGCAACAAAAGCTCAAAAACACACCAAAAACAAATAGCATGCAAGCTCTCTCTCGCTCTCTCTCACAATGAAATGAGGGAAATGAGGTGGGGGGTGTAATATGACCAAAAAACTGAATTTTTTTGTGGAGATGGAGATGGAGGTGGGAGATGGTGGAGATGATGATGGTGATGATGGTGATGCGAAAGTAAGGAAAAAATGAAGAAAAATTAAGAGAAAGAAGGATATTACCTATAACTCCAATGTCTCAACTCGACGGCTTACCATCACACGCTCGTCCTCGAAGCTCTCTCCCCGGCAACGGCGCCAAATTTGGTGTCACTCTAGCACAATGGTGAGTACCAACGTGAGAAGATTCACCTCATAATTGTCAATCCATGGAGACGTGAGGACTAGTTATGAAGACTATGAGCAATTGAAGGCACAAGTGCGTGAGTGAGAAGCACACAAGCATGCACACACATACACACACGCGCACACAAGGCAAGAACAAGGAGAGGAACAATGGAGTTCTTTGCATTAATCAAAAGGTCTCTTACATAAGCTCAATTCACAAACAATCTAACCCCAAAAATGAGCTCTCTAGCTCTTTTTATAGTTTTCTAACTAGCTTTGGTCTTGTCCAGACCTAGTGTCCGGCCTAGTTAAAAATTAGGTTCTAGAGTCTATTTGAGGGCTCAAACAGAGTCTAAAAATTATGAAAATTGATATGTCGCTAGTTCTAATACTCCTCAAGCTCAAGGACTCCTCGGCTTGCACAAAATGGAGTCTATTCTACCAAAAACGGGATTTACAATGTTTGTGTAGTGATTAAAATCACTTGATTTGTAAATAGTCCATGGAAAAAATGATTTGGCCTTGTTGCCGTATTGTGCATGACTCCTCTGTTGCTTTGTATGCCAGCATCAACTTACCTATTCTAGCATCTCTTTTGAAGCAAGGATAATCCTAGGGTTGGCTTAGAAGTTATTTTACGTCTGAACAGATGGATATAAGTACATGTCTTCTTATGAAAATTGCTCTATAAGATTTTGTGCCATTTTGGAATTGGTGTCTGACTTTTCCATCTTTAAGGGCGTGCCGATCCTTCACCCAAAGGTGTTTTTGCATTATGTGGATTAGAGATAGCCTCTAAGTTTTGTGATTATTCGAACAACTAAAATTGTGTCTACAATAGCTATAATAAATAACTTTTCTATCTACCACATCTTGCAAAGCATTTTGCTGATAAATATGCTTCCCTCACTTTACTTTGTTTTCAATTGTCTGATATGCTCACACATGACATATTGGGAAGTGACACACATGCACAATAAATTTCCCTCGTACCAAAATCAGGTGTGTTGATGTTAACAACTTCTAGGGTGGATCTCTGAACAAAATGGCCGGTTGTGATAGTATCTTGATGACCAGTGCCTTGTTCTAGTATGAAAGTTTTTAAGTAGTAACGCCAATCTTCTCTGTCTCTCTGATTAGCTACACAATTAGTTGTCACACTTCTCATGATAACAATACCACTAGTGGTGCAATGCTTCTGCCTATCTCTTCTTAACGAGCAGACATATGTTTAAGCTATATCCATGGTGGGTCCATGGGCCTAATAGTTATGTGTTGATAGTTTTATAGAGATGCACCCACAATGATTGATTGATTCTTTTATGCATTCTTGATTTTTTGCAACGTTGATATGACGATCAACAATTTACCTTGCTTTCATGATAATCTTGTAACAATTTTTCAAAAGCACCTTTGCATGCTCTGTGGGAGGATAAGGATCATTTCTTCAACATCTTGATTTGCATGTGTGTTGGATGAGAATCAGGTTTTACAGACTTGGTGCTCCGAATGCTTAGAGTTTGACATTCTTTCACTATGGGATGAATAACATATAAATATTTTCTAGTACTTTCTCAAGTCTAGTACTATGTAAGGGAGTGTAATGATCACAGTGACATGGTGTCTTGGTGTCTACCCCTCATATTACTATGTCTAGATCGGCATAATAATTGATAACTGCCATGAGAATTTTCATCCTCCATTAAGCATGTCTTAACTATAGGTTTTACAGGCTTAAAGGAAGGTTGAATTAGGCTTCTGAGCTTGGAGGTTATTGTGACAATAATTTATGATTGTCTCCCCATCTAAATGAAGACATACACACAAAAATGCTAGAATTTGCTTTTGATTGTTCTCAATTGTCTTAGAACCTATGAAATGGTGAAGAAAATGATGCTAATTGCCTTGCATGACCTATGACTATTCTTTGTGTATCACGGGTTGGAGGGCCAATCATGGCTTGCAAACTAATCAATGTTTTGTGCTCCAGATGTGTGTGATTGCCCATAGGGGATTATGTCCACACCTTGTATGAGTACTTAGAGAATGTGGTAGACATGTATCTAATCTGGTCGAGTGTAGACATTGGTTAATTATTTGTGAATTCACCAGGTGTTCTTCTGTGGGGAAAAGATGAGCATCCTTGCAATAATTGTGAAACCAAATTTTAGGTTCAGATCTGTTTTTTGACCATAGGCCTCTGGAGAGCTTTGGGGGATGATATTTTTTTCGAAGTTTGGCAGGGTTAAGATCTATGTGATTTCCTAATACAAGGATGGTGACCATGTTCAAGATTAAACACTTCAACATGGGATGGTTGACTAACTAGAAATCTGAATACTCTTAAAGGTTTAACAATCAATGATTAACATAACATATTAATACAGATGATTATCATTTTCTATTGCCATAAATGAGCTTCGAGGCTCAAGGCGTGCATAGTGAGCACCACTGTAACGATTGCATGATGATGGATCATTGGGTCACCAAAGGCTTGCCCATGGGCCTGAACCTCTTGTGGTCACCATTGTTGACAGGTAGCACAGAGATAGCTTCATTAGACCATGTACCTGAAAATGATGATGCACACATTTTGATGACAAGGAGTAAGAGAGAGAAGAGACACGAATGCGCATGATTTTTCATTCATCAAAGAATTACATATAGCCCTTTTAAGGGAGATGCATCATGCCCCCACCCTTAGGATCTCATCTTTCACCCTTCAAATTACCATGAGAATAGGGATTTTATTCAACCCAAACCTCTCATAAAGTGCAATGCATATATGCCTCCTAATAGTCGTAACTCCTCTGAATTCTGAAGATCTTTAAATTCTCGGGAGAAGAAATGATATCTCCCCCAAATGTCTCCACTACAACAAAGCATCTAGTCATAGATATAGATTGTGTCTGCTAGGGATCCTGCTAGACCTTGGAACCAGTGTGAGTTGCCATGAAAATTTTTAGTGCATCCCAGAGGAGGATCATCGATGGGCATTGGTCCCGCGAATCCTTGAAATTCCTGTGGTTGTGATGTTGGATAAGACTCAACTAATAGATTACCAAAATTGACCACTGTGTGGTTGTGGTTGAGAGGTCTAATTGACACTCTACTTTGGAAAGAAGGGAGGTCCAACACTTGCATGACCTGCCCATCAGGAAGTGAGGCATTCTATACAACATATCTAGGCTGGTCCATAGGAAGTGTGGAGGAAGGGCCTGAAGAGGCTATCATGCCCATTTGTCCACTAATGTAACCCCTCTGATCGCTGATGTAATCCCCTTCCTATGCAAAGGAAGACCAGGGGAAGATCTCTGGACATCCTCCTATGTGGCAACTATCCATCGCCAAGCCCTCTTCGGTTGTGTTAAAGTGTTAACCATGGAGCAGTGTTTCACCGTAAACTGTGTTAAACTTTCAGTATCATTACCGAAAGGCGTTACCAGACTAACATGGGTTCTTGGGAGTGGTAGGGGTCTGTTAGACAGAGGCCCTATACTCTTCTCCCAATTCTTAGTCACAACATCAAAAACATGAATGCACGTCTTAGCTCAGTTACTAGCATTAACTAGACAACTACTTGATTTCTATATTCCTGCATACCGAACTTCTCCAGACTAACCTGCTATTGGAACAAAGCAATAGTCTGAGTTAAAGACTCAACAGTACTAATCAACTAGAGATAACACTTTAACCGACAGCTTCGTTTGTCATAACGCTTTATAGCGATCTCAAATAAAAGTTCACATTTACCGAAAGTAATAGTTCATCCTCGTCATCGAATACAATAAGTTCAATAAAACAAACAGAACGTATTCAACAATGCATCAGGTTGCCTATTCAACTCATACGGTAATATAATTACTCAACACGTCTGAGAGTACGAAAATAACTGAAGAACACACAGTAATACAATACGATGACAGTACTCAGACACACAATCTGTCATTCAACTACTCATTACGGTGAACTACAGTATGAACCGTCAATGCAGAACACACTCAATCACCCAACAATACTCAGAACTTCACAACAGTGTAAACAATACTCTGACAAATAATTAGGCGAACAATCTGGCAATTCCAGAAAAGACGTCTCTCTGACCATTCTCCTTTCATTGCTTTATATAAATTTTACAGGATGCCAGACCTAGTTGTACTTTTACCTTCCAGAGTTGTCTTTAGTACATTAAGTACTCCAAACTGATGGTTCTTGGGTTACGTTTCACCGGATCGAGTAACCGGCATGTATCATTTTTTGTACTAATCCCGTAGTATTACTAACGGAACAGTTTGCAACAATCTGGTTCTGTTGCTACTTCCAATCGAACGATAATCTGGATGTTCGATTCTGACCGATGACTGGCAATCTTGATGCCACTTTCCCACAAACGGCACCAAATGTTAAAGTGTTAACCGCGGAGCAGTGTTTCACCGTAAACTGTGTTAAACTTTCAGTATCATTACCGAAAGGCGTTACCAGACTAACGTGGGTTCTTGGGAGTGGTAGGGGTCTGTTAGACAGAGGCCCTGTACTCTTTTCCCAATTCTTAGTCACAACATCAAAAACATGAATGCGCGTCTTAGCTCAGTTACTAGCATTAACTAGACAACTACTTGATTTCTATATTCCTGCATACCGAACTTCTCCAGACTAACCTGCTATTGGAACAGAGCAGTAGTCTGAGTTACAGACTCAACAGTAGTAATCAACCAGAGATAACACTTTAACCGACAGCTTCGTTTGTCATAACACTTTATAGCGATCTCAAATAAAAGTTCACATTTACCGAAAGTAATAGTTCGTCCTCGTCACCGAATACAATAAGTTCAATAAAACAAACAGAACGTATTCAACAATGCATCTGGTTGCCTATTCAACTCATACGGTAATATAACTACTCAACACGACTGAGAGTACGAAAATAACTGAAGAACACACAGTAATACAATACGATGACAGTACTCAGACACACAATCTGTCATTCAACTACTCATTACGGTGAACTACAGTATGAACTGTCAATGCAGAACATACTCAATCACCCAACAATACTCAGAACTTCACAACAGTGTAAACAATACTCTGACAAATAATCAGGCGAACAATCTGGCAATTCCAGAAAAGACGTCTCTCTGACCATTCTCCTTTCATTGCTTTATATAAATTTTACAGGATGCGCGTACCGACTTTTCGCGCGTAATTCAAGAAACTCCGTTACATCTGGCATCCGTTACATCTGTCCCACTCCGGCGGTCGACTAACACTGGCACGCACGATGGACTCGAACCCGCAAGTCATTTTTGTTTACAAAATTATTGTTCATCAATGATTCCTTTTAAATACATATTTCTGGCTAATCTAAATGTATGGGCTATTTTTTTGTTAAGAGTTTCTAATAATTGTTTAAGGGTGTCTGGCTCTAATACTTGCGCATCTACTCTAACAAAGCTAAGGGCGATGGCTTCGGTGAGCAAAATTTTGGCTTGTGTTTGCAAAAAGGCCTCTTGTAGGTAGAAATCGTTTGATAACGCCACATCTCTTGATGTCTTCATTTCAGCTACTTGCTTATGCATATCAGTGACTCGATCCTTCTGGTTGCGCAACTGATTATCCATTCTTTCGAATTGTTGGTTCTGGAACTGTATTGTCTTGTGATATGCATCTCGTTCTCTGCGGGCATTCGCTAAGTCCTTCTGATATTTGGTTTCCCTGAGTAATTGATGTTTAAGTATAGCATTGATTTTGTCTAGAGATTCTTTCGTTCTTTGTAGTTGATCTTCTGCCTGCTTAGCTTCTGTCTGGTGCTCTTGGCTCTTTTGTATGGCTTCCCGCAATTGAAGTCTGGTTTCTTCTAGTAGGTTTCCTAGCGCGATTCTTGTGTCTTCTGTATCTTTGATTGTTTGATTTAACTTTATTATCTCCGCGTCGGCGGCTATCAGCAATTCTTCTTTTGCAGCCAGTGCCTTATCTCGCTGGCTTGAGCTTTCTTCCCGTGCTTGGAGTGTAGCCATTAGTTGCTTGATCTGCTCATGGAGTGCATGGTTTTCCGCTCTTGCTGCTTGTAACTCTTGCTAGAGGGGGGTGATATCTGCCTCCATCACTTCCAATTTTCCTTGGAATTCATCTCGTGCATTGTCTGTGGCTTGCTTCAGGTGTTGCGGCAGTTGTTGGGATAGATTAATCAAGAGGCGACCCATAGATTCTAATTCAGAAAAGACTGGAATGGGGTGGGGTGGCAGAGGAGGGCGAGGTTGCGAAGAGGTTTCGGTGAGGAGTTGTTGGGAATTTGGTGGGGAGTAATTGAGGGAGGATGAAGAGGTTTCAACAGTTTCGGTGGGGTGACTGGGCTTGATGGGACTGCGGGGTGGTTCCGGTGGGGGAATGGGGTTAACTGGTGGTGGTTTGGGAAGAGCAGAGTCAGTGGTTGTTACCTTATCTATTGATTGTTGTTCCGTTTCTGCATTGTTGGTTTCTGTTGATTCGACTGCCTTCAATAGTTTATCTAGTGCATCTCGAGCAGATTGCTGCTCATCTTCCTGTTGCTCTGATTCTTTTTCGGTCGAAATTGATTCTGTTTCTGTTCGATCCTGTTGTTCTTGTTGCTCAGTCGATGATTCATTGTGCATTGAGGTGGCTGTATCATGGAACGTCTCTTCTTCGTTCTTCTCGTCTTCTTTATTGTCATCTTTATCTTTTCCGATTGAGCCTTGTGCTTCACTTTCTGAGGAGCTAATTCTGATGCGTTTCTAGCGGAACAATTGGTTGAGCTCTTCTTCATCTTCTTCTTCCTCATCGTCTAGCAACTGTATCGACTCCTCATGTCTCAGGACGGGCCCCTGTGGTGGTGGTTGAGCTGCGAGTATGGTCGGAAAGAGAAAGGAGAGGATGTGGGGTAGTCTAGATCGAGGGGTAGTTCCTTTATTGACTTGTTTCACTATGGCTACACATTCCTTATGGATACGGTGAAAGAAAAAGGATGCGAAGTTGACGGGTTCTTGTGCAGCAAGGTCGATGGCGGAGTAGAACGGGCGGGATATACCGTAGGTGCGTTTCTGGAGGTTTAAGATGGCGACTAAGAACTAGAGTGCAGTTCTTTCAGGTTCAGGGCGGCAGCGGATGGTGTATTCGTTCTTTGAATAGCAGGGAAAAAGTTCTACCATTCTGGCTACGGGGGTGCTTGGGCCATTCTCGCGGCCTTGTGGAGTAAGGCGGAAGACTTCGGCAAAGGCTTGGAAGGTTATTACGGTTCTAGATGGTAGGGAGGGGAAGATCCATTGTCGTTCAACGATGGGGGATTGGGCAATGGCAGGTATGATTTGCGCGAAGAAGGGATGGGCTTCCACTGAGTGCCAAGGCAGCTCAGCGAAGTTGGCCAACCCTCGGGTGCGCAGGTATTCTCCTACCTCGGTAGGGATACCATCACAGAAAGCTACGTAGTTCGCCAATGCTTCCATGGCGCACACGAAAACAGAGCACAACACATAGATACACAGAACACAGAAAACACAAGCACAATCACAAGAACACAATAGCGTTTTTTGGAGCCACCGAAGAGATTAAGTAGAGACATTACGGTGGGGGGGTAGGAAGTGATGGTTATCATTGTGCGGTGGTGGAATGATACTGCTTTCAATTTGGCATGCATGCTCGAGTAATTAGTAAGGAGGGCGGCTTATGACAAAAACATGGCTATTTAAAAAGAGAAAGAAAGAACAGAAGGAAAAGTAAAGTAAAAAAATGCGGTCCACCACCGAATGTTTTAATGCGGGCTAGCAGCGTGTTGATATGGTCGCAGCTTCGAACCGTTGATTGCTTTTGGAAGTGGATTTCCGGTCAACGTAGTCAACCAAAAAGTTGTTGGACCAATTTGCTCTGATATCTTGTAAGGGCCGAACCACCGTAATTTGAATTTGCCTGCGGATCTATTTGACTTTGCATTATAGAAAAGTACCAGCTGACCTACCGAAAACACTGGAGTCTTCAGGTGTCGATCATGCGTCCTTGCCTGTCTTAGTTGGACTTCGTGCATGGTTAAAAAACTGAGCCATCGGTGTTCGTCTAATTCTCTGAGTGTGTCCAACCGAAATGACAGTGAGTCTTCCGGTAGTAGTTTCTGAGCGATTGCTACGCGTAAACTTGGTATGACTATCTCCATTGGTGCTATTGCTTCTAATCCATAAGCTAATTTGAAAGGTGTCAATCCTATTGTTACCTTGTATGTAGCCCGGTATGCCCATAATACTGTAGGTAGCAGTTGATCCCATCTTTCCGGTGCTTCCATGATCAATTTGCGAAGGATATTCAGCAGAGATTTGTTTGTACTTTCGGCCAAACCATTAGCACGAGGATAATAAGGAGAACTAAATTTATGTGTGACCTGGAACGACTGTGTGAGTGCCTTCATTAAATTGTTTACAAAATGAGTGCCTTGATCTGAGACAAATTCCAGTGGTAAGCCAAAACGTGGAAAGACATCGGCTAGCAGACACTTTGCTACCATAATGGCTGTAGTAGATCGTAAAGCCCAGGCTTCTGCCCATCTGGTTGCATAATCTGTACAGGTCAGTATGTAACGGTTGTTACTGAAGACTGCTGGAGGTGTAATCGGACCGATAAAATCTAGACCCCATTTCTGGAAAGGTTCTAATGGTAAGATGGGTTACAGAGGAAAAAGATGACGTTGCAAAGGCTGTCCAGATCTTTGACAAGTATCACATTGTTTGACAAACTTTAATATATCTCTGTACATCGTTGGCCACCAGAGACCACTCTGCAGAATTTTCTGGTGAGTTAAATCTGCAACAAAATGGCCACCGGAAGGATTCGAGTGAGCCAACGTGATAACTGAGTTAACTTCATGTGGTGGAATACATCGAAGTAGGATTCCGGTATGTTCTACATAATATAGTTCTCCAGCAATTAACCGAAATTGACGGCTAAAGACTGCAATTTTCCTTCGTACTACCTTAGAAGTCTGAGATGGAAGGCAACCATCAGTGAGAAAGGTCAAGATCTGATCATAATATGAAAATGGGATAGGTGGGTCTGCAGAAGCTTCATTAATTGGTTCTGATACATAAATCGCGGGTGTCGTGTCATCTATGCCCACCGGAGCTTCATCGGAATCTAAGCGGGATAAGAAATCTGCTAAGGCATGTGAACTGCCTGGTCGGTGAATGACTTCGTAGTTGAATTCCTTCAAGAGTAGCACCCATCGTGCTAATCGACCACCTAGATGCTGTTGCCGAACTAGATAGACAAGTGCAACATGATCTACATGAAATGTGAATTTACGGCCTAGCAAGTAATGTTTGAATTTCTTGACCGAATATACTAGCCCTAGACATTCTCGTTCTGTTAGTACAGAGTAATTCTTCTCAGCAGGAGCTAGTCTTCGACTTGCATAATACACTGGTCTGAACCATTATCAATTTGTTGCATCAACACACTTCGTATTGCTATATCTGAAGCATCAACAAATACATGAAATGGGTGATCCCAGTCCGACGGTTGTAAGATAGGAACTTGTGTTAATAAATGTTTTAAACGATCAAATGCTATCTAGCATTCCTGGGTCCATTCAAATTGGCGAGGAGTCTTGGTGATTAGCTTGTTTAGCGGTATAGCCAGATGAGCAAGCCACCGTAAGTGTCTTCCATGCCACCGTACTTGACCCATGAAGCGCATAACTTCCTTTGGTGTAGTGGGCACCGGAGCTTCTAATACTGCCGAAATTTTATCTGGATCCACCTGGATACCTTGTGCAGATACAATGTGGCCAAGTAACTTGCCACATGAAACCGCAAACACAGATTTGTTTGGGTTCAAGCAGAGTCTATACTCTCTGCATTTCTGAAAGCAGCACCGTAAATGGAACAGATGTGCTATCATCTTACCGAAAATTGAAAAATCGTCAAGGTAAACTTGCATAAAAGAGGTGAGATAAGGAGAAAATATTTCTTGCATACATCTTTGAAATGTACTTGGGGCATTTCTTAATCCAAACCACATAACAATACAAGCAAATACACCCCAGTTGGTAATGAATGCGGTTTTTGGTATATCTTCTTCGGCCATTCTCACTTAGTTGTAGCCACTGTATCCATCTAGGAATGAATACATCTCGTGGCTTGCTACTCTATCAAGCATGGTATCCAAAAAGGGGATTGGAAAGGGATCCGGTACGGTTGCTGCGTTTGATTTTCGGTAATCTACACAGATTTGCAATTGCTTATTTTTCTTTGGCACAATCACAATCGGAGAGATCCATTCAGCATGCTCTACTGGCACGATGAATCCGACTTTTAATAACCTATCAAGTTCTGCCTTTACCTGAGATGCATAGTGAGGATTCATCCGGTAGCTGGTTTGCTTTATCGGCCTTGCTTCTGGCTTCAGCATGACCCTGTGCTGGTAGATGCGGGGGTCCAATCCTTTCATGTCTTTGTAGTCCCATGCAAAGACGTCAGTGAATTCTCGGAGTAGCTGGATTAAACCTGCTTGAAATGTTTCTGGTAAGTTTCGCTTTATCTTTACAGGACGCGGATGATCTTCATCTCCTAAATTGTAAGTGATCAGCTGATCTTCAGGGACATAGAACTGTTGATGTTTCTCTGTGTCGTCTATTGGTTTCAGGAGTTGCTGCAGTTCATCGTCATGTGTCGAAACAATGTCTTTCTTCTTAGCTTCTTCTGTGATGGGTATTATTGTACAGACTGAAGCATTCCAATTATCTACAACGGACTGTAGATCAATAGTCCCTAAGGAAATTAAGTCAGCGTTATTCTTCAGAAACTCTTCTTCTTCATCGTCTGACAATCCATCTAGCATATGGACTGGTTCAGCAAAATATGGTCTAGCGTGTAGCTCGCAAGGTTGTATAGCATCTAATTTTACCACATATCTACGATTGGCATCTTTAAACATAATCTCTTGTGCAAACCAGTCCTGTATTACCTTCGCATGCTTCAGCCAAGGTCGGCCGAAAAGAAGGCTGTAATCCAAAGTGGATTCCGGCAGATCTAGTATTACAAAGGTCATTTTAAAGGTTGTACCTTGCAAAGTGATGGGTACATTCCGCACAAGTCCTACGGGATGGACTCTTGATTGATCTGCCATTCTGACAAAAAATTGAACTGGTTCGATTTCGGTCCATCTCAACCTTTTACATAATGCCGCAGTCGCAATGTTAACACCAGAGCCTCCATCAATTAATACCTGCGTAATCTTATGATTGTTATACCATACTGTAATCAAGGGAACTGAATGGTCAACCGTGGAATCAGGTTCCGGTTGAACTGCTGCTATCGTCGGAATACAAGAAGGCACCGGACTGAACTGTTGTTGGAATTGTTGTCGAATTCCAGGTACTAATGCCAATAGTTGGCCCAGAGGCAGAGTGATAGATGCCTTAGATAGGATTTCCTAGGCCTGTTGAGATTGATCGACAGGCTCCACTGATGTTGAAGTTGATGCCTCTGCTGATGTGAAGGTGTCTATGGTTGGTAATGTATCTGCTGTTGATGATGTTCCTGCTACTGACTCCCGTTGTTGTGTTCCTTCCTTTGTTAATGATGGCTGGGTTACCGGAATAGGCTCTAGGAAGACTGGTGGTTCTGCTGTGGTCCATTGACTAGCCTTGTTGTACATTCTGTGTTGTTCACGTATCCCTGGTTCAAATATTTCTGCTGCCGGTTGCAGTTATTTACCGGAACGGGTCTTGACTGCAGTAGCCTGTGTCTCCACCGATGTGATGTGTACCATGTTGGCCATTGGATTTTGACGTTCCTTCTTCCTTTGATCATACTCAGCTGCATCCTTACAAAATCTCCTAATATGTCCAAATTCACCACAAAAATGGCAGTGTGGTGGTGGTAAATTGGGATTTTCCGGTGGTGGTCCGTTCTGCCAGCGGTTTGTATTATAGTTGTTATTCCTCTGTCCTCGGTAATTTTGATATCCTAGTTGCTGGTTGTTTCTCATTTGTGGAGGCACATAGTGGTTGGCTGGCTGCCCTTGTTCCTGGATAATTGCATTGACAGTCGCTGTTCCCTGTACTCTAGCGTTGTATGTGCAGTTTTCGGTGGTGTGTCCGACAATGTTGCAGATAGCGCAGAATGTCTGATTAAGTGCGCAATTGGCACTAGTATGTCTTGAATTTTTGCATGTGATGCAGTATACTTGTCTGGTCATATCTTCGGCAACATTTTTGTTTGTTTTTACCCACTCCAAATCTTTTGTAAATCCACCGACTTTGTTTTCCAGTTGCAGAGTCATTGCAATGACTGCATCGAGGGTCATGGCTCCGACACATCTTATGATCATGATCTGCTTAAGTTGTGGAGTCAAGCCATTGATGAACCACTGAGTGATAACGTCATCTGGTAAGTTAGCATGGGCCGGTGGTAGCTGCCTTAAGTGTGTTCTGAAGAGGGTAGCATACTCCTGTACGGTTTGATTTGCCTTCTGTCTGTTATTCTACAGATAGTCAAAAATTTCGGCTGGATTCTTTTTTAGCCTGAATCGCTGCAGAAAAGCATCTCGTACTGCTTCGTCATTAGGGGGAAAAGTGAACCCTGCATGGGCCTTGTAAGGATCCCTAATTTTCAGGGATTAAAAAGCTTAATCTATGAGTTTAATGAGGTGTATAAAACCACTAGTGGTATCATGAGTAAAATAATAATATATGAAACTCTTGGTTTTTTCTCCAATTCGTGAGCATCTCAGCCTTTGGATCTTTCAAATCAATGGCTCATATTGAACTTCGTAAGAAGCTAGAGAGAGAGGCGTCAGAATTCGTGGGAGTGGGGACAAGAGTTTGCAATGGCTCTGCAAAAATCTGGAGCATTAGATCTTGAAACATCTGACGGCTGCCCGCAAACGGGGCTGATTGTTTTTCGCAGCAGAATCCACTCCGTTAGATCATCTGTGGCATCCGACGATGGCTATAAAAAGGCGCTGCTCCATTAAGATAGAGCAATCTCCACCATCCATTGATGGTTCCATCCAACGACATAAAACAAAGGCGCCGAAAATCTATTCAGATTTGAACTCCAGCATCCGATCGTGAAGGCCATCCAATGGCTCATGAAAAAAGCTATGTTCCGTCATGATTACCTTCATCTTAGCCATTAGATCGCAACAGAATCCAAGGGACTATGTTCATAGATGGCTTGACTTTTCTCCTCTAATATTAGCCTTTAGATCTGTGAGCAATCTAAGGGCTCTAAATCATTTTTGGGATTTCGAAAACCATTCTACAAAGAAAACCACGAATTTGAAATGGTTTTGGGCTCTTTGACCACACACAAACCAGGGAAGCCTATGCCTACCCTATGAGTTTAAGATACTAGACTGTGGCCACCACCCTCTTGTCATTGGTCCATTCCTAATCACTCCTTAATCTAAAAGGCCCATTCAGGGTTCATTTTTTCCCCTAATGTAGGTGCCAAAGTGATTAATATCATATTCTGTAAGCCATCTAGCTTCTTCATTGACCAGTGTGGCTTGAAAGACAATAGCCTTATAGGCCTGATCCGGTGGGTGGTTGAGAACTGCGTAGCTTATCTCGGAAGTGCGTACGTGAGCATACGGATCATCTCTTGGGAATCCACCAAACTTCGTGTACGTCACTCCTGTTGGAGTCGGCTTGGGTGGACATACATGTTGTTGTTCGTTCATCGTGAGTGTATTATACCTTCTTTCTGTATCTCGGGGCTGAATATCTGAACTACCGGAATCTGTATCGTCGGATGGCGTACTTTCCGGTGCGATGATTTTGCTTAATATGCTTCGAATTTCTGTTTCGAACAGCTTTCCTTCCTTCTTGATGTCCAGTGTATGGGAACTCACTTCCAAGCGTGGTGGTTGGGCTGAAGATTCAGCAAAAAATGCTAAACCGTCACTGAAAAACTGTGATTCTCTTACCGAAATGTCACCGGAGTGAACCGAAATTATGCCCGAATACGGTGTTTTTTCGCCTTCGTCGATTTCTTTGACTAGAGTGCTTCTAATTGTAGATAAATCTGAATCTTTTTCCAAGATTGTTAAACTAGTCTGCAACTGCATCTTGGTAGGTTCTCGAATTACTATATCTTCGACAGACTGTGCCGAAATAGTATCGGAATGTTCCAAAGGCGTAACACGTTCCACCGGAATATGACCGGAATCAATTCTAACGTTCTTAACTTTCTTGACAACTGGGCCAGACCTAGTTGTACTTTTACCTTCCAGAGATGTCTTTAGTACATTAAGTACTCCAGACTGATGGTTCTTGGGTTACGTTTCACCGGATCGAGTAACCGGCATGTATCATTTTTTGTACTAATCCCGTAGTATTACTAACGGAACAGTTTGCAACAATCTGGTTCTGTTGCTACTTCCAATCGAACGATAATCTGGATGTTTGATTCTGACCGATGACTGGCAA
This sequence comes from Ceratopteris richardii, assembly GCA_020310875.1. NCBI lineage: Eukaryota > Viridiplantae > Streptophyta > Polypodiopsida > Polypodiales > Pteridaceae > Ceratopteris > Ceratopteris richardii. Next base: position 45,393 of record MU261968.1, read on the forward strand.
TCTTGATGCCACTTTCCCACAAACGGCACCAAATGTTAAAGTGTTAACCGTGGAGCAGTGTTTCACCGTAAATTGTGTTAAACTTTCAGTATCATTACCGAAAGGCGTTACCAGACTAACGTGGGTTCTTGGGAGTGGTAGGGGTCTGTTAGACAGAGGCCCTGTACTCTTTTCCCAATTCTTAGTCACAACATCAAAAACATGAATGCGCGTCTTAGCTCAGTTACTAGCATTAACTAGACAACTACTTGATTTCTATATTCCTGCATACCGAACTTCTCCAGACTAACCTGCTATTGGAACAGAGCAGTAGTCTGAGTTGCAGACTCAACAGTAGTAATCAACCAGAGATAACACTTTAACCGACAGCTTCGTTTGTCATAATGCTTTACAGCGATCTCAAATAAAAGTTCACATTTACCGAAAGTAATAGTTCGTCCTCGTCACCGAATACAATAAGTTCAATAAAACAAACAGAACGTATTCAACAATGCATCTGGTTGCCTATTCAACTCATACGGTAATATAACTACTCAACACGACTGAGAGTACGAAAATAACTGAAGAACACACAGTAATACAATACGATGACAGTACTCAGACACACAATCTGTCATTCAACTACTCATTACGGTGAACTACAGTATGAACCGTCAATGCAGAACATACTCAATCACCCAACAATACTCAGAACTTCACAACAGTGTAAACAATACTCTGACAAATAATCAGGCGAACAATCTGGCAATTCCAGAAAAGACGTCTCTCTGACCATTCTCCTTTCATTGCTTTATATAAATTTTACAAGATGCGCGTACCGACTTTTCGCGCGTAATTCAAGAAACTCCGTTACATCTGGCATCCGTTACATCTGTCCCACTCCGGCGGCCGACTAACAGTTGACATTAGATGGATCTGGCTTATCTGATGGATTTGTCCAAACATATTTCGATCCTCCTTCATAGTTATTTCATATGGTCTAGGGGTTACATTCCTCAAGGGTTCTATTGTTAGGGAAATCAAGCGATATCAATCACTACTAGTCTAAGGTCCTGAGTTGCAAGGAACCTTGTTTAAGATTTAGGTCCACTAGGTGATAGTATAACCAATCTTGGCCAAGGATTAACGGTTCTATCAAGTCATCATGATGGCACACTAGGAGCTTCAGAATCATGGTTGCTTCGTGTATGACGATAGGAAGGTCCAACTCACCCATATTCTTAAATCAGTCTCTGTTTTTTTACTTCCAGACATCAAGAATTGCAAGAATTCATAAGAGACTTGGAATGCTCTTGAAGCATTCTTCTCATCAAGAACCAAGGCAAGGAAGAATCAACTATGGATGGAGTTCACAACAAGAATAAACCTCCATACATACACATATCATGATGTCCTGCCTTTACAATGAAATTCGATACATAAAGAAGAGGATGACCTATTAGTCCATAGTGTGGGATCGGAAGACCAATCCCAGATGCATGAGGATACCCAACTATGGATGTGTAAGGCAACTAAGAGGAAGGACGAGAGGAGACTAACATGGCAACAAGGCTGTGGAGTCTCTAGACTTGTAGAAGATCCAACATATATTCTACAAGTATTTCCGGATGAAGAGTTCGAACCCCACGGATGGATGGAAATATTGGCCATGTTAGATGTGTGTTTCAATGAGGAAGTCCTAACCCTAAACGAGTGCATAGATAAGGAGGGGTACGATGTGAGTCTATACATGGTTGTGCTACAAGAGATAGAGGAAGGAGAGTGGATAGAAAAGAATTGGACAAAAGATTATGAAAGCATAGAGATGGAACCTGAAACTCTAGAAGAAGGACTTCTGTTAGAAAAAAAAACACAAAGAAACGGAGATGGGAAACAATTCTTTCCAAGAACAAAAAGAAATTATGGAAGATATCCATTTTGAAGGGATCAGCGGACAAGAGAATATACCACAGGAGCAGTTTGAGGTCCCTGAACATTTTAAAAAATACAAGGTGGAGGAAAAGAAGATTGCTATTCAAATGCCTAAATGACAAGCACAAGAAGGAATAGCATAGGATAATAAAGAATAGAAAAAAAAATTATGGTAACCATAGAAAGAGAAGGGGAAAGATGTACCTTCATAGGGAAAGATGTGTCAGGAAGGGAAGAACAAGAACTTATAGAGTTAATTCGAGACTATAGGGACGTATTTGCTTGGATATACAAAGACTTAAAAGGAGTGGATCCCTCCATTTGTTCCCATTGTATTCCCATGACTCCCGATGCTAAACCTTCCAAACAATGACCATACACATACAATGACATGTACTCAGTCAAAATCAAGGAAGAAATAGACAAATTATTGGCAGCAGGATTCATTTACGAAATTGAACACACCGAATGGGTATCACCTTTGCTAGTAGTGCCAAAGAAAAATGGGAAGCTTAGGATGTGCATCAACCTCAAAAAGGTTAATGCAGCCACCATTCGAGACAACTATCCCTTACCCATTACAGATCACCTCTTGGAGAGGGTGACAGGCAAGGAAGTTTGTAGCTTCCTTGATGGATTCTCAGGCTATAACCAAGTCGCAATTTCCCCAGAGTATCAACACAAAACTGCATTTGCCACAGAATGGGAAGTGTATGCTTTTAGGGTTATGCCGTTTGGATTGAACAATGCACCAGCTACCTTCTAGAGATTGATGTGTCATGTATTTAAAGAATTTCTCAAAAAGATTATGGAAGTGTACGTAGATGATTTGTGCACATATTTTGAACAGGGAGCAGACCACATACCAGAGTTGAGGAAAATTTTTGAGAAGTGTAGAAAATATAGAGATTGTTTAAATCCAGAAAAGTGTCTTCATGGTAAGACAAGGAAAAATTTTGGGTCATATAGTGTCTAAGAATGGAATATCTACCGATGAAGACAAGATCAAAGTTATTCTAGAACTACCCCGACCAAAAAATGCAAAGGAAGTGCAAGCATTTATGGGACACTATGGACACTATCAAAGATTTATCCACATGTATGCCATAATTGCTAAGCCTCTATATGGCTTACAAACTCAGTTCAATTGGACCAAAGATTGTGAGAAAGCATTCAATGATTTGAAAAGAAGACTGAGTTCAATGCCTATTCTAAAGATACCAAATTGGAAGAAACCATTTCATATCCATGTGGATGCTTCCAAATTTGCCATAAGATGTATCTTAGCACAGTCGGCAGATGAAGGAAAACTTGATCATCCTATAGCTTACGTTACTAGGCAACTCAATCAAGCTGAATGTAATTACACTACCATTGAACGAGAAGGGTTAGGAATGATATATGCAGTAAAGAAATTCCAAAACTACTTATTAGCGAACAAATTCAAATTCTTCATTCTCATCAAGCCCTACTATACCTAGTCAATAAACCCTGTAACACGGGAAGACTAGTGAGATGGTTCCTTTTATTAGTGGAATTTGATTTTGAAGTTGGGGTTAAAAAAGGAAACATGCATGCTAGAGCTGATCATCTCTCTTGAATGACACACAGAGAACCCCCAACTGGAGTGGCGGATGACTTGCTTGACTCTTATCTTTTCAACTTAGAAATTAATCCACAGTGGGCAGAAAAATTGATACCTATACTCACCCATGGACCTAGTCATCGGATTAATTCAGGTAAAGCCCAAGAATTATGGAAAACCCAGAATCTTCACATTGTAGCGGGAAGCCTATACCATCAAGATTATAACAGACTTCTTTTGAGGTGTGTAGATGAGGAAGAACAAGAAAATTGGTTGAAACATGCACATATAAACCCATGGAAGAAGCATAGAAGTATCAGTAGTATAGTGCAAAAACTAAAAAGAGTAGGAGTTTATTGGCCAGGGATGTCAAAGGATGTTCACAGGCATGTAGCGAGTTGTCTCAAGTGTCAAGAAGAAAGACCTAAGGTAAACTCGACACTATGCTATTCTAGGATAGCACCTAGATGGAGTTTGCCTTTAGTGAAATTCTTAAGGACACATGAATACCCGGAAGGAGCAAGCCTCACAAGAATACGAGCTCTGGAGGAGCAGAATAAAGATTATACCCTCATAGGAAGACAACTATTTAGATGCAGTCAAGACAACCAATTACGACTGTGTATACACGAAGATGAGTATATCCATGTGTTGGAGATGGCCCATACTAGGCCAGGAGGAGGTCATTTTTCAGCAGATACAACTGCAAAAATGATTCTCTTTGCTGGATTATGGTGGCCAACTTTATACCAGGATGCTACTTATGTTCAAAGATGTGATGTATGTCAAAGAACAAAATATCCGATACGAAGAGATAAGATGCCATCACGTCCTATGATCAGTGCTAGAGCTTTCACTAAATGGGGTATAGATTTCATTGGACCAATTAGCCCCCTAGCTAAAGGGACTCATGCTGAGTGCATAATCATAGCCACAAATTATTTAGCCAAATGGGTGGAAGCAAAGGCCACTAGGAAAAATGATACAAGAACCACCACCAAGTTCCTTTTTGAGAATATCTTCACAAGGTTTGGACAACCCATTGAAATTGTGAGTGACCGGGCACACACTTCATTAACGATGTGATAGAGACTTTGATGAATGAATTCCTAGTAATTCATAAGAAATCAACCCCTTATCATCCCCAAGCCAATGGACAGGCCAAAAGCTCCAATAAAGTGCTTTGTACCATTTTAACCAAGATGGTAAATAATAAAGGATCAGATTGGGATAAGAAATTACATAATGCCATCTGGGCCTTCTGAGTTGTGTATAAGACTGCTATCGGCACAACACCTTTCAATCTCGTGTATGGACAAAATGCAATCTTACTAATTGATTTCCTAATTCCTACTTGTTGAGCCCATAAAAGTCACATTGGTCAAAGTCAAAGGGTCAAAGTCAAAGCAATCAAAGCCAACATCTTCAAGGTCAAAGTCAACATGGGTGAAGTCAAAGTGCTCACAGTTGAGTGTCAAGGTGCACAGGTAGTGCACAATTAATTGTCACAAAGGGTATAATTGCAGAAAGTTGGTTGCATGTTGCAGAGGTATTTCTATAATTTCTCTAAGGTTCAAAGTGGTTTTAAAGTGTTTGGAAGGTTTAGGTGAACCCTCTCTTAGGTGCACAATTGAAGAATTAAAAGGCAAAATGTGAAGGTATGTGAAGCGACAGCGTACGCAGAAGTGAAAGTATGGCCTCCCAATTAAAAGTTTTGTTTTAGTCTAAAGTCACTATAGGACAAAACAGGGATTCGTTGGCTGCCCTCTTTTGGAGACAATCTTGGGACATCAAAGTGAGCACCAAGATACTCTAGGAGTTAGGCGCGTACGTGAACTGACACTCAAATCAAGGCAAGGCATTATTCTTGGGGACTAAGCAAGGTGACCATAGTCTAGACTAAGAGAGAAGTGCAAGAGTCATACAGAGTGTGCACAACATAGAGAAGTGAAGTGCAAGGTGTGCAAGAAGAGCGACTTTGAAGTATGCAGAGAAGGTGAAGCAAGGAATATCAAGAGTTCCAAAGTCCCACCGAAGGTGCACGTCGACAGAAGGTGTCCATCCCTCCCCTTATTGGAAGCTTGGCACAAGGTGTGCACAAGGGAAAGCTTGGAGAAGGTGGAGGTTTGGTGCAGAGGTCGGCGGCAGATTCTAAGTACTTTGTAATTTTGTTTCATGGTCATTATTTAGTCTTTGGCATACTGTGCAGAGCATTTGGCTTATGTACAAGCTTGTATTCTTCTCTTCCTAATTGATTAGAAGCTTTCAGTGTCATTAATTCTCTTGTTCTGACTCTCCATTCTCCTACAAACACTCAAATCCCTTTCTACACAAGAATCCCCCAACAAAATTTGGCATGCCCGGTGGGACCACAAGGAGATTTGAGCATAGGAGAAGAAATATTGCAGTGTGGAGAAGCATTATTCAAGTGCTGATAGTACTACTTCATTGGGTTAAGAGGTAAACCTTCTTATTGATTATCTTAGCCTAAGAGGATTATGAACAGCTCATGACTGCAACCCAGTCTCAAACATTGACGGTCACTTGAAAAGCAACAAGAAGGAAGGCTGTTAGAAGATCCTCCAGTCCACTGTCGTTGTCATCATCAGTAAAGAATATGACATCCCAGGTAGATTTGGAAACTTTACTTTCTAGATTGAATATAAAATTTCCATTTTTCAAAGGTTTAGCTCAGGAAGATCCGGATGAGCACATTAGGAGATTCTTAAAATTATGCAAAAAAAGAGGTTTGATGGGAAGAGAGGATGCCTTTTTGATCCTTTTTCCTGCCACATTAGAAGGGCTAGCAGATAAATGGTTCAACCAGTTCACTGAAAACCATTTCACCACATGGGATTTAATGAAAGAGGCATTCAAAACTCAATTCTAGCATGGGAACACTACAGCGATAATCATTGAGGAGTTAGAAAACTTGAGACTAGGTCCTGATGAAACGTTTCCAGAGTTTGTAACTAGGGCCAAGGCACTAATGTCTAAGTTGCCAGATCCTCCACATGATTTCTTCATTAAGAAATGGTTAGCTAAACCACTTCCAATGACTACACAATGTAAAATCAAGAATTAGTGTTGCCAACAAACTCCATAGAAGAATTTATCAATACAGCTACAAGATTGGAACAAATCAAACCGCAATGTGGGGCAAGCTCTTCCACTTTGTCATATCCTACAGAACCTGAAGACCTAGTAATTCTACTAAGGAAAGAGCTTGAGAGCTTAAAAAGGAATAGGCCCAATAAAGAAGAGGAGAGTGTTGTGACTCAGTTTAGGAGGGAAATTGAAGCATTCAAGCTACAAAAGGAAGAGGAAGCCCAAGCAGAAGAACTAGCTCAGCTTCAACATGAGTTGCAGAAACTCAAGGGGGGTGGCATCAAAAGTGGGCTATGGTTTTCCATGTGCAGCAAGGAGGGTCATGTGGTAAGTGAATGTCCATTGTTAAGTGTAACTTGCCAGCTATGCAGGAAAGCTGGTCATGAGGCCCATGAATGTCAGTCAAGAGGAATGCGTGCAACAACATATTGGACACAAGGAGGAGCCCTACTACCAGCTAATGTGATGGCGGCTGCACCTAAACAAGGTAATAATTACAACCCTAGACATAGGGATAACTTTGGAAATGGACCAAGGAGGCCAATTATTTGTTTCAGATGTGGAGAATGTGGGCATTACCAAAGTAGGTGCACTCTACCAGAAAATGCCCCTCCTTGCAGGAACTACCGAGAGGCCAGAGACCACTATACTAATTGTTGTCCTAAGAACCAAGCATCCTCATCTTGGCCCCACATTCAAATGATTTCTATGCGCAAAGAAGAAATGGTAGATCAAGTCAATGTGTTATCACCATCTACCATGGTGGTGTAGTTAGAAGAAATTGAATCTTTTATAGTGCAGACAAGAAGCAAGGGGAAGGCTCAAGTAGAAATAGGTCAAGAATCAAGGATTAGTGGATTGAAGCAAGACAAAGAGATATCTGAAGACAAAGCCACCACATGTGCAGATACAAGGCAAAAAAAGAAAAATCTCATGAGGAGTTTGATAAGTTAATTGGAGCCCATGCTCTTAAGGAATCAGAAGCTTCAAGACTACTCAAGTCCATGAAAAAGGAGGTCAGTATTTTTGATTTAAAAAGATGGATGGGAAATTCAGGTCAAAACTCTTGTAGATAATTGATGAGGCTTCCACAACAAGTTTAGTGGCAAAGGATGCTATTATGCATACAGTCATGAGTTCCAAGGAGTCATTGTAGATGGTGGTTCTGGCATTAACTTGATGCCTGAACATACCATGAAAAAGATTGGACTACACCCTTCAAGACCTGCCAACTTCACTGTAACACTGGCAGACCAAAGCATAGTAAGGCCTATGGGAGTTGTCCCTAGAGTCCCAATCCAAATACAAGGTACCATCTTTAACTTGGATTTTGTTGTTTTAAGGCTGCCACAGGTAGAAGGAAGTTTCCCCTTGTTGATTGGGAGACCTTGGTTAAGGCATGCCAATGTGCTGCATGAATGGGATAAGGACACAATGTGGGTAAAGCAAGAGGGAAAAGAGTTACAGTAGATATTTCTAGAAGAAGGTCCAAACAACCAAAGACATACTAGCATGATGCAGACAATTGGTATTTGTATGGAAGAAGAATTGTTGGATAACCCAGAGGCAGACGTGTATGAAGAAGCAAATTTATATGAAGAAGAAAACATGTTGGCTTGGCTCCATGCAGAAGACCCATCTTCTTGCTATGGAATTTTTCCAAACTCAAGTAGAGAGGAAGTCTATGAAGAAAAAGAAGACATCATTCAGGTTACTGATTCGAGTGACACAGTCTCAGTCAAAGGCCATATAAGAGAGAAGAAAAGAAAAGCCCTTAAGTGCAACAGTGATGAAGCTACTTCAAATCCTATATCAAGGGCTAGTTTGTTATGGCTACTGGTATGGATATCATCTGTTATGTCAATTTTTATGATAGTAATTGTAGGGCTTTACAAGGATGTGGAAAGAGTACCTGCTGAAACAAAGATACAAAAGATGCAGTGTGGAGGAGATAATATTCTAATGAAGGATTTAGGGTAACCCTATCAGATGGTCACTATGTCCAAAAAGAAGACAAAACAAATGAAGTGCAATACATTTGGAGATTATGGAGGAGTTTCTCTTAGTCATCATATCATGGTTCAAGGCATATCATCAAAACAACTAAAGATCCATGAATCACCTAGAACTTGCAAAATCTATCTAGGTTGTACATAGCCTTCTCATTCCATTCTGGCTCAAGTTTTAGTAGTTTTTTTTTTCCATTTTCATGTTTGTTCCTTGATTTTTTATGCACATTAGAAGCCATTTCCCAACCTTTGCATAAAAAAAAAAGGAAATTTTTAAGGCATTTTTAGAATTTTCTCTAGCATTTTTTCATCTTTTTCAATGCCATTTTCTTGATAAAATTGAAGAATAAAGTAAGCTCTCTATGGTTTGAGTGGGAAAGTGTCCTACAAATGTCAAGAATTTTTTTGAGAAATTTTCCTATTTTTTTGTATTTTTTTATTCTTTTGGAATTTATTAGTAATTTTTTTATATATTTTCAAGGTAATTCAATTGGTAATTCATAGGTAATTCATAATCTAGAATGTATGTAGTGTGTCTAATTCTTTCTTGCAATTCCCCATAACTTTCAATAAATCTATCCAATAATCAAGGTATCATGCATGTCTAATCCCATAATGATGGATTAGAATCATATTCTCCCCTTTTCCTTTCCAAACCCCTTTTATATATGCAAATCCCATACCAAAGTTTTGTTCCATTTTTTACAACCAACAATAACTTTTTCCCAAAGTGTGGCCCATGAAGCAAATGCTTCAAATTCATCTTTAGCACACAATGAAATACATCCACCCAAATAAGAATTATTTGGAGCCCAAAAACATGCATCAAGGAAATGATCTTCACTATGGCATAAAACGCAATCATGCACCAATATAAGGTCGCCCATCATTCAATTAGGTGTAGTGTCCATGTATGAACTTCTGTTGGATTGTAGGGTATGCACACATCTTCAATTGTGCATGGAAACCCTCCCTAGACCATGAGAATAACCCTCTTTGTACATACTTAGAATGTCACATGTGAACACTCTCCTCAAGCACTTTTTAATATTTCCTTATGCCATAGTGTAGAAGACTCTTAATATTTCACCTTCTTGGCACATCTAGGAGTTCCCCACGTAAAACTCCCATGCATGGAGTTTCTTGGGGTTTGTTTGTTACATGATTGATCTTGGAATCTCCTAGAAGATATGTTAGTTAGAGAGATATTCCCTTTTTGACTTTTCAAAGAAGCACATGGGGAAATGTGCTTACCATATATATATATATATATATATATATATATAGAGGCTCATTTTTGCAAAGGGGGGAGATTTTGGTTCGATGTGCTCTCATGTAATATCGGTTATGAATGGAAGAATACTCTCCTTTACTCCAAGTCTATTTACACTCTTGTATTGTGTCTTTGTGAGTGTGTGAGAGTGAGGTGTGTGTGTATGCCTATGCATGTCTTTCCCTTGTGTGAGTAGAGTAGTTGCTGTACTTGTATTTTGCACATGGACTAGGATCCTAGACTCCCTACTCTCCATGTTTTCAAGCATGTGGCATAGCATGGGGCTGATGGCCAATGACTTGAACATGTTAGAGGTAGGGCTGGATGAGAGGAGAGTCAATCTTGAGCCTTCCTTCTTGCTTCCATGCAAGGTGGTGAGGGTCTTGGGCCTACTACTACAACTTCAACATTATTTGGCACCGTTGCCGGGGAGATCGGCCTTTCATCACTTGAAGAGCTCAAGAACGTGTGGTACAATATTGTGTTGCAATTTTTTTGCTCATTTGCATAGGATTTGAGTTCTTACTTTGCACTTTCACCCTTCCATTGGGCCATTAGCTCCTCGTTTCTTGTTTTTAGTAGTACAGTTTAGTTCATGTTTGGTTGATGCACAAGAACACCCCCTTTTTACCCCCTTCTCTCTCACTCTCATACACATACACACACTCCCATACACTCATTGTGGCAACCCCCCCATCTCTGTCATTTCTTGAGGTGGGTGTTTGTCTTGGGTTGGGGGGAGGGGTAGATTCTCTTTTTGTTGTGCCTCCTTCCTCTCATCTTATTTCAAGAAGAATCCCCAAAATAATAGCACTTTTCTGTTTTGCATGTAAAATACTCTGTCCAAAATGTGAAGGTATGTGAAGCGGCAGTGTAAGAAGAAGTGAAAGTATGGCCTCCCAATTAAAATTTTTGGTTTACCCTAAAGTCACTATAGGACAAAACAGGGATTTGTTGGCTGCCCTCTTTTGGAGACAATCTTGGGACATCAAAGTGAGCACCAAGGTACTCTAGCAGTTAGGAGCGTACGTGAACTGACACTCAAATGAAGGCAAGGCATTATTCTTGGGGACTAAGCAAGGTGAGCATAGTCTAGACCAAGAGAGAAGTGCAAGAGTCATACAGAGTGTGCTTGATGCAGAGAAGTGAAGTGCAAGGCATGCAAGAAGAGTGACTTTGAAGTATGCACAGAAGGTGAAGCAAGGAATATCAAGAGTTCCAAAGTCCCATTGAAGGTGTGCATCGACAGAAGGTGTCCATCCCTCTTATTATTGGAAGCTTGGTGCAAGGTGTGCACAAGGGAAATCTTGGAGAAGGTGGAGGTCTGGTGCAGAGGTCGGCATCAGATTCTAAGTACTTTGTAATCTTGTTTCATGGGCATTATTTAGTCTTTGGCATACTGTGCAGAGCATTTGGCTTATGTACAAGCTTGTATTCTTCTCTTCCTAATTGATCAGAAGCTTTCTGTGTCATTAATTCTCTTGTTCCTACTCTCCATTCTCATACAAACACTCAAATCCCTTTGTGCAGAAGAATCCCCCAACACTACCCTTCGAGTAGCTGAAAGATATAAGTGGACTGGGCATGAATTGTCCCAACAATTGGATCAGATTGAAAAATTGGATGAGACTAGAATACAAGCAGTAGCAGGTATATATGTAGCCAAGAGACAATAAAATGCCTACTATGATGCCCATATCAAAGATAAGGGACTCAAAGAGGGTGACTTAGTCTTGGTGTACACCTTGAAACAACACACTAAGAAATTGCAAAAGAGAGGACATGGACCATTGATAATTAACCATATCTCTACAAGTGGACCTGTGAACCTAGCCACTTTGGATGGAGAAGTCTTCCCAAACTACATAAGTGGTTTTTGTGTGAAGAAATACTCAGAACCTTAACGGAAAAGATGATGAGTAGATTACTTAAAGGGAGACATCGAAAGGAAGAAGAAGAGAGAATATGAGAAGAAGCAAGGCTCGAAGCATTGGAACACATAAGAAAACAAAAAGAATGGATGAGAGAAAGGGATGCCAGATACCGGCAAGGAGAGGAGCCTATTCCGCGTGGAAAATTATAGAACAACAGAACCTATGACCATAAGGCAACAAGTTAGACAACCCTACCTTAATTTGGGAATAGGAATGGAGGAATACCACCTGGTGGATGCATTGATTGATACCGGAGCATCATTGAATTGCATACGCTTATCTTTAGCCAAACAATTAAGTGTGTCACTTAATCTGACTAAGGCCTACATGTTGGGCATAGGAGGAAACACCATCGAATGTGTAGGGGAGGTCAGCCTATCTCTACACTTGCGCAACAATTCAATGCCTCAAAAGCTTTTAGCTTGCCAAGATGAGGATCTAGTGGAGGAGTTAGTGTTGGGTCAAGATTGGATATATGAATTCAAAGTAACTATCCAGTTAGCCTTAGGTTATATATCTACGAAGATTGGACACAAAGAGGTCTTTAGTCTATTAGATGAAAAACCTCTAAAGATGATTGGCGTGAAACATAAGAGTGTTGAATGTGTGTCTGCATGTGAACCTCCACCAGCCTTGAATTGTGATATCCATGTGTCCACATCTGTCTCGAATCCAGAAACCCCTTCTCTTCTTACTCATGACTCCCGACTCAACCCTTCATCTTTACTCAACCAACTGGAGAGAACAAGTGAGGATCTTACTACAAATTAACTACAAGGAATCATACAACCAGACACAAAGTTAACACCAATATAGACAGTTGTGAGAAGAAGGATGCGACAAATATGGGTGCATAAAGATCAGTTAGACATCTATCAGTCTCAATACAAGGAGACTCAAAAGGAATCCATTCAAAGAAGGCACCGAATTGAATCTTCAATCATAGATAGGTCCACAACAATGGTGCAAATCTGGATACAAGGACTATTCAAGAAAAATAGGAATTACACAAGATTTTGAGACAATTCTTTGTGTCCCAATGTTTTAATTTTTGACTCATTCACACTACAACATGTTATTATCTTTTGATTGGAGTATATGAAACTAACACTTTAATACTATGGATAACTTTATTATAAATAGGGTATCAAGGTTGGGCTCAAACTTAAGAACTTAGCATAATAAGTAATATAAATGGGACTTGAATAATTGCCAAATTTCTTGAATAGCCCTTATACTGAAAGTATTGAAGGCAGCTCAACCATCAAGGAATCAAATATGGATACCCAAAATAGTTATCAAGCTTACCATGGAGAAGCCAACCAAAGTACAATGGAATCAGTGGTAGCACAAACGACTCTTCAAAAGACACACGACTCCCATGAAACAGATGTCGTGAAGGAAACAAGAAGGAGCTTCGACGGAAGTCGATATGAATGGTGAGTCAAAGTACCACAATACCAGATGCCTTCAGTAAACATCAAAAATTTCAAAAAAGGGCTACAAAGCCCCAAAGTTTGAAACATGTGGATTCCAAAGTCCGGCATGCCATCAAAAGTGATCCAAGCAACACATTCTGCTTGCACTCATAATGAGTCCTACGCACCTCGAGTAAGCATACTAGGGCCACATTACAAGGCCATACATGAGGCACCAAAGTATCATCATACCACTAAGTGAGCACATTTTCCACCTAGGAAATACGATCACCATGTACCATAAATAAGCTAATTGCTTTGGCTATATCCTTAATGTTTTCTGTTTTCATTGCAGCATAAGAAAAAATGTGTAATCTGAGGCCAGGTATTATGCTCCTTACACACTTTTGAGTGGGGATGCAACACACAAAGTGAACAATCGACACACCACTACAACTTACTTCATATTTGATACTAATCATTGAATACTTCCAATACAGATGGCCTCCTCAAGTTCTAAAGCTACCAAGAACGCATCAACTGATTCTGAAGCTAAACAAGAAACTGAAGTTTTGGAGTTTCCCTTGAAGTTTGCTATGAAAGCAAGAGGAAATTGATTCAGAGACGATAACCCCGCAAGTGAGCACTTCTTTCTTGTAACTATAAGCATCATGGACCGAGAACATCAATTCCCAGTGATGACCCAAGATTTCAAAATCTTGCATGAAATGCCAGGAGTAGTGAATGTGTGGACTCAAGCTGGAATTGAGGCTTACTTGCACAAGGTAAAGATGTACAAACAGGAGAAGAGCCAGTTATTTAAAAAATGTGGCTAAATGTCAATGTAATTCAACTAAAACCTGTTGTCAGAACCATGGTAGAGACTGCCATGACAGCTCAACGCATCTTGATGGACGAGGAAAAGGAAAAAATAGAACTATTTGAGGCAAGGAATCAATTTCAAAAACTAAATGAAGAATTTTCTGCCAACAACATAACATTGAAAAAAGAAGTGGTTCAGAAGATAGAAGAATTGACAAGGAAAACAGAAGAGTGTTGTTGCACACAAGAAGAGAATGCATTGCTAAAAGGCAACTTACATGAATTAACCACAGTAGTGTTGGTACTCCAAGATGAAGTGAAGAAATTCCACCAACAACATATAACATATGAAGCTGAAAAAATGAGGATGCTCAACTACAACAAACTCCTAGAAAGTCAAATAAAAGTACATATGGAAGAGGCCGATAACCTGTGTATGAGAAATAAAGAACTAATGAATTCCATAATATTAAATCAACCATTGGAAAGCACTGATGACACCAAAATAAAAGAGTTATAGGCCAAGTTGTCAGTATTGGAAGAACAACTAGCCCAAGAACAGAGAAAACAAGTAGAGATAGAGACCACCTATAAAGTGGAAGCTAAATCTTGGGAGCTCAAATGGAATGAGGCAGTACACAAGTACACGGAGCAATGCAATGAAGATGCGGATCAAGACAAAACTATCTGTCAAGCAAAGGCAAAAGTGGAAGAGGAGCTTAAGATTAGTAAACAAGCAAATGACAAGAAGGATAAAATCATAGCAGAGCTCAAGGCCCAAATTGACAAGACCAAGAACTTGGGAACACCAGTAGAGAAATCCATGATGGCTACTAACGAGACTCAGGTACACCCTCTTTCTCCCCCAATCATTCATTCACCAATAACGGAACCAGGTATGGAGGAGTATGATGATCACCCTTAACCATATACTGCAGAGTTGAGTCAGAAAGAGGGAGCACTACTGGTGTCTCGGCTGACCGAGAATTTTGAAAATGAAGTCGTAAAAGTCATGAACGAGGCTAAAATCAAGAGCAAAGATTTAGAGGAAATCATGAAGCCCTTCAATCTCCCGTATGGAATTATGAAAGAACAAACTCGAAAGTATATTAAGAAGACTACGATAAAGGATCCAAATGAGAAGCTAAATTTTAAAGTAGACACCTTTCAATATACTCAAGAACACTTTGAAGTTGCCGATCCTATATGGAGGAGAAAATTTTTGGAAAAAAATCCGACATTGCGGGTGCACTAGTAGGAGGCACCATATTTATTACAAGTTAATCCTGCATTTTGTCCTGTGCCACGTCGACACTACTGACCAGAATTTTGGGAATTACAAAGTCAGGGTAAACTAAATAAATAGTGGCTCAATTTTCCATTACTCTCGATCCCACCCCACAATTATTTGCCTACAGAAGAGTACATGATCAAAACAATAGAATTTTGGTTATCTTGGTATGCAAAAAGTCTTGACCTCACTATCAAAGTGACGAATACTCAGCATGATTCTAATTGTACACATTCTTCATTATGTGCAATACCATGCTCATCCAAATACAAAATATTTCCATGCATATCATCACCAATCAATCTCATAGTGTAAATATGATCATCAATAAAATTGTTTTTAGGCTCAACTTTCTCATGCAATGAATTAACACTAAATCAAGATGTGGGATTCACACACAATTTGTCATCTTCTTTTAATTCAGGTGTTAATGTATTGTCAGGGGCATCTTTTCCATTGGTTTGGGATTTGTTGGGCTTATGATTACATGAATCATTTTTGCCATTATTTTTAAAACATACTCTAAATTCAATTGGTAATTCATCATCTAGAATGTATGTAGTGTGTCTAATTCTTTCTTGCAATTCCCCATAACTTTCAATAAATCTATCCAATAATCCAGCTATCATGCATGTCTAATCCCATAATGACGGATTAGAGTCATATTCTCCCCTTTTCGTTTCCAAACCCCTTTTATATATGCAAATCCCATACCAAAATTTTTTTCCATTTTTACAACCAGCAATAACGTTTTCCCAAAGTGTGGCCCATGAAACAAATGCTTCAAATTCATCTTTAGCACACAATGAAATACATCCACCCAAACAAGAATTATTTGGAGCCCAAAAACATGCATCAAGGAAATGATCTTCATTATGGCATAAAAGGCAATCATGCACCAATATAAGGTCAGGCATCATTCAATTAGGTGTAGTGTCCATGTATCAACTTATGTTGGATTGTAGGGTATGCACATATCTTCAATTGTGCATGGAAACCCTCCCTAGACCATGATAATAACCCTCTTTGTACATACTTAGAATGTCACATGTGAACACTCTCCTCAAGCACTTTTTAATATTTCCTTATGCCATAGTGTAGAAGACTCTTAATATTTCACCTTTTCGGCACATCTAGGAGTTCTCCATGTAAAAATCCCATGCATGGAGTTTCTTGGGATTCGTTTGTTACATGATTGATCTTGGAATCTCCTAGAAGATATATTAGTTAGAGAGATATTTCCTTTTTGACTTTTCAAAAAAGCACATGGGGAAATGTGCTTACCCTATATATATAGAGGCTCATTTTTGTAAAGGGGGGAGATTTTGGTTCGATGTGCTCTCATGTAATATCGGTTATGAATGGAAGAATACTCTCCTTTACTCCAAGACTATTTACACTCTTGCATTGTGTCTTTGTGAGTGTGTGAGAGTGAGGTATGTGTGTATGCTTATGCATGTCTTTCCTTTGAATGAGTAGAGTGGTTGCTTTACTTGTATTTTGCACATGGACTAGGATCCTTGACTCCATACTCTCCATGTTTTCAAGCATGTGGCACAACATGGGGCTGATGGCCAATGGCTTGAACATGTTAGAGGTTGGGGTGGATGAGAGGAGAGTCAATCTTGAGCCTTCCTTCTTGCTTCCATGCAAGGTGGTGAGGGTCTTGGGCCTACTACTACAACTTCAACATTATTTGGCACCGTTGCCAGGGAGATCGGCCTTTCATCACTTGAAGAGCTCAAGAACATGTGGTAAAGTACTGTGTTGCAATTGTTTTTGCTCATTTGCATAGGATTTGAGTTCTTACTTTGCACTTTCACCCTTCCATTGGACCATTAGCTCCCCCTTTCTTGTTTTTAGTAGTATAGTTTAGTTCATGTTTGGTTGATGCACAAGAACACCCCCTTTTTACCCCCTTCTCTCTCACTCTCATACACATACACACACTCCCATACACTCATTGTGGCAACCCCCCATCTCTGTCATTTCTTGAAGTGGGTGTTCGTCTTGGGCTGAGGGGAGGGGCAGATTCTCTTTTTGTTGTGCCCCCTTCCTCTCATCTTATTTCAAGAAGAATCCCCAAAATAATAGCATTTTTGTGTTTTGCATGTAAAATACTCTCTCCCTAGGATGTTGACACATGTATGAATTCTTGAAAACACTGGGCAAGTGGGGAGGTATTCATCTTTAAGGCGCATGATATGAAGGTTACGATCTACCCCATGTCTCTCTCCTATATTCAATAGCGTGGTCATTGGAACATCAAGCTTACACTATGCTTGAGGTGGATTTGATCTACATCAAAGGCTATCATGTCGAAAGAATATCCGTTGGAGAGTTCTTTTTCTTATGATCATTTATTGTATTTTTTGAGAGATTTTTGATGGTTCATTTACCGTTGTAAAATCCTTGAGTAAAGGTAGAAAGATAAGGCCCAAATCCCACGAATTTGTGGTGGTTGAAGTTGCATTCAATCAAGCAATCAATCACCTAAAAATAGATCAAACTAGATCTTCACTTTTCCTAGATTGTAGGAAAGTGAATTGATTCCCTCCAACAACCATTCCCACCTTCATTTGAATTCAAATTTCACTTGTAGAAGTCGTGGAACACTCCTAGAGTCTATATAAAGACTTGAAATCACTTAAATCACTTGTACATTACATGGAAGCAATATACATACACTTGTGACCATCATTGTCTTGCTACTTCAATTCTCTGCATCATCTTCTTCGCCAATAGTAATCTTGCAGAGGCTGCTGCTCTCTCTCCAGAGCTCCAAATTGAGTGCAAAATGGCTCATTATTAGTGTCTAGTTTATGCCTGTACATTTTCATAGCATTTGGGTCAGTAGATGGGGAGAAATTGGAGTTTTTCTGTCTCGGGGTCAATCTCTACATATTCCTGAAAAATAGGAAGTACCACTGGTGAATGTCTCATTCATTCCTATAGTATATTTTGCTTATTCCTTATACTTTTGTGCATTCTATACACTCAACCCTATGTGTATCACTCCCATAAAAGGATTTTTTCTAATTGTAATCATGCTGGTTGCTATGGACATTTGAAGTTCATTGTCTCTTCCATAGATAGTAAGTTTTTTGAGCTAATCAACCCGCGAACCTATCTGTTTTGTATCGAGTCATTCTCCTTGATGCTCCAAAGTACATAGTGTGTTTCTTTGCACTTATCGCATGCCTATAAGGTATATTTGAGTCTCCATAAGCTCAAGGGCTGGTCTCGTGCCGATTGGCTAGACCAAACTTCGTCGCTTCAAAACGCATTTTTTCTACCTTTTACAAGCTTCTCCAAGTTCTTTCAGTGGTATCAAATCTAGATCAAGATGGGTGAGGACTTTCCCTCAATGATCGAGAAGCTTGATCGACACAACTATGCGGCTTGGAAAATCAGAATGGAGGCCTATTTGCAAGGTAGAAATCTTTATGGAATTGTAGCAGGTGATGAAGCTATGCCTATTCCAAGATCCAAAGGAGGACCAACACAAGAGGAGACATATAAGCTCACACTTTGGTGTGCAAGGGATGCTCAAGCAAGGTCGTACATACTAAACTCTATCTCTGAATTTCTATTACCACATATTAGAGGATGCAAGACATCTCAAGAGACTTGGGATGCCCTTGAGACTTTCTTTTCTGCTAGTACCAAAGCAAGAAAGAATCATCTTTGGAACGAGTTCAACCAAATGAAGAAGACACCTAAACAAACCATCACAGAGTTTGTTACCAAGGTCAAGGAGGTTGTGGATCAATTAGCATCCATTGGAGAGCCGATTGAAGAAGAGGTCATCATGAGGCAAATTCTCAACAACGTTCGAAGTGATAAGCAATGGAAATCCTTCACGACCGCTTATGATCTCATCATGGATGTGCAAACTCCAGACTTCAACATCTTTCTTGGACAACTCTTCAATCAAGAAGCCAACAATAGCATAAAGGAAGGTAACTCTTATCATGGTAATTCAACTAGTGCTCTATATGCAAGGAACCCTCAACCTATGAAGAGGCAAAGGGAAACCCTAATTGGGAAAAGGCCATGAAAGAAGAATTAGATGCATTGAAGGAGATGGACACTTAGGATTTGGTTCTAATGTTGCTGAATCAAAAGGTAATTAGTTGCAGATGGGTATATAAAGTTAAAAGAAACTCAGATGGATTAGTTTGCAGGTACAAGGCAAGATTAGTTGCCAAAGGATGCTCACAAACTCATGGTATAGACTATGAGGAAACATTCTCACCAGTTGCAAAGATGACTACAATCAGGACATTGATAAGTGTGGCTGCTGCAAGGAATTGGACACTCCTCCTACTTGATGTAAAAAATGCATTCTTAAGTGGTTGGATAAGTGAAAAGGTATATATGTCACAACCACCAGGTTTTGAAAACCCTAATCATCCATCTTATGTTTGCAGACTTAAGAAAGCATTGTATGGATTGAAACAAGCTCCAAGAGCTTGGAATTACAGGTTGGTTACATATCTTCAAGAAGGGTTCAAAGCTAGCAGCTCAGATCCTTCTCTATTCATCAAAAGGGATCACAATGAGGTTATCTATCTATGTGTATATGTAGATGATATTATTGTGATAAGTGATGATCTAAATGGCATTCAAAGGATCAAGAGACACATGCAAGAGGAGTTCAAAATCAGTGACCTAGGTGATCTCACATATTTCCTAGGTATGCAGGTGATATATTTAGATGAAGGAATGTATTTGACTCAGAGAAGATACATTCAGGATCTTCTTCTCAAGTTCACAATGGAGAACACTAAACCTGCAGGTACACCTTTGGAGATGAATCATATTAAACTAAGTGTTTATGAAGGTGAGAAAATTGAAGACATTAATAAGTATCAAAGCTTGGTAGGTAGCTTGATATATGCTACTCATACAAGGGTAGACATCTCATATAGTGTGGGAGTGCTTAGTTAGTTCATGCACTCACCGAGAAGACCACACATGGATGTGGCTAAGAGAGTACTTAAGTATCTCAAAAAGTACAATTAACGAAAGTATATTCTATCCTTATTCTTCAGATTTGGATATCAAAATCTATTCAGATGCAGATTGGGCAGGAGCTAAGGATGATAGAAAAAGTACATCTGGTTACTTAGCATTTGCAGGTTTGAAGCTAGTGTCATGGAGTTCCAAGAAGCAACCAACAGTTGCTTTATCCTCAATTGAAGCAGAGTACAGAGGCTTGACCATAGCAACTCAAGAGGCAATATGGTTAAAAGCATTGTATACAGATTTGGGACTTGTGAGTTCCAAACCTCACATATTTGGAGATAATGTAAGTTCCATGCATCTAGTGGCAAATCCTATTTTCCATGCGAGAACCAAGCACATAGAAGTCCATTACCACTTCATCAGGGAGAAGCTCATGGCAAAGAAGATTGACATTTCTTTTGTTCTGACTGAAAAGCAAGTAGCAGATATGATGACGAAGGCACTTGATGGAATAAAGCTTTGTAGATTCAAAGCTATGACAGGTATTCAACCTATCAAAGAATGAAGAATCAAGCATACTTTAGCTTGAGGGGGAGCCGTTGGAACATCAAGCTTACACTATGCTTGAGGTGGATTTGATCTACATCAAAGGCTATCGCGTCGAAAGAATATCCGTTGGAGAGTTCTTTTTCTTATGATTTATTGTATTTTTTGAGAGATTTTTGATGGTTCATTTCCGATTGTAAAAGCCTTGAGTTTTACACATGTAAAGGTAGAAAGATAAGGCCCAAATCCCACAAATTTGGGGTGGTTGAAGTTGCATTCAATCAAACAATCAATCACCTAAAAGTAGATCAAACTAGATCTTCACTTTTCCTAGATTGTAGGAAAGTGAATTGATTCCCTCCAACAACAATTCCCACCTTCATTTGAATTCAAATTTCACTTGTAGAAGTTGTGGAACACTCCTAGAGTCTATATAAAGGCTTGAAATCACTTGTACATTACATGGAAGCAATATACATACACTTGTGACCATCATTGTCTTGCTCCTTCAATTCTCTGCATCATCTTCTTCGCCAATAGTAATCTTGCAGAGGCTGCTTCTCTCTCTCCCAAGCTTCAAATTGAGTGAAACATGGTGCATTGGAAAGATATTAGTGTCTAGTTTATGCCTGTAAATTTTCATAGCATTTGGTTCAGTATATTGGGAGAAATCTGAGGTTTTCTATCTCGGGGTCAATCTCTGCATATTCCTGAAAAATAGGAAGTACCACCGGTGAATGTCTCATTCATTCCTATAGCATATTTTGCTTATTACTTATACTTTTGTGCATTCTATACACTCAACCCTATGTGTATCACTCCCATAAAATGATTTTTTCTAATTGTAATAACGCTGGTCGCTATGGGGATTTGAAGTTCATTGTCTCTTCCATAGATAATAAGTTTTTTGAGCTAGCCGACCTGCGAACCTATCTGTTTTGTATCGAGTCATTCTCCTTGATGCTCCAAAGTACATAGTATGTTTCTTTGCACTTATCACATGAATATAAGGTATATTTGAGTCTCCATAAGCGCAAGGGCTGGTCTTGTGCCGGTTGGCTAGACCAAACTTCGTCGCTTCGAAACACATTTTTTCTACTTTCTACAAGCTTCTCCAAGTTTATTCAGTGGTGTGGTTGGTGGGGAAGGTATCTTCCCTCCCCGCTCATTCATATTCCCTTCGATGTAGCTGAGCTTTTTAAGGCTCCTTCTACTCATCAGACCTGTTCATTGGGGGAAGGCTATGCCTTCCCTTCATTTCGGTGACCTGTGACTTGGGATCGGGGCAATGCTTCCCTCCCCCTTGTTGATATATTTAGGTAGTGATGTGTGTGAACACTCTAGGACCGCCGGGGTACTTTTTTCCCTCTTTAGGAGGTTTTTTTCCCCCGGCTTGTATATACGCCTATTGCCCTAATGGGCTACTTATCTTTGTACATTCTCTAGTAATACATTCAGTATTGTGTGTTTGTGCTCCAAGCTTCTTCTTCTTCCTTGTGCTGTTCGCGTGCTTCCGCAGACGTCTATCTCTAATAATTGGTATCAGAGCAGGTCGTCGCTTCTTCTAGGGCGCCGTCGACACTCCTCCGTTTGCAGTCTCAAATTTGCACGAAATTTGGTGAGCATACTCAGGGTGTTTTCCAGATCAAAACTGCTTCACTTTGTGGTGCCGAAATCGCGATCTGAGCTCGTTTCGGCCTCCGAACGCACTATCGTAGCGCTTGTGCAGGCTATTTCGTCCTTTTGTGCCAAAGGTATATACCAGTTTCTGTTCGCCAGTTTAAGCGTCTCAAAGTCTGCTACAGGTCTAGCAGAACTCGTCTGGGCAGTTCTGTTCAACTTTTTGAGATACAGTCAATTTTTTGCATCAAGGTATTTTAGTCACCAGCCATGGCTGAAAGCAGTGATGTATTCCGTATGTTGGCTGTTGAGGATAAGTTGGATGGTACTAACTACCCATTATGGGCTTACATGATGCGACATGTACAGGTTGCAAAAGGATTGTGGAACATTGTGCAGGGTGTTGAAAGACGTCCTGTTACACCTGTAACGACAGGTACTGCAAATACAGGTGTTGGAGCTGACGAAGACGGTGTTGAAGATTATATTCCGCAGATTCCTATTCGTGCTGCTGTTTCTGTTGCACCTACTGTAGAGCAGATTCGTTGGGATGGCAGAGATGACCAGACACATGCATTGATAGCTTTGTCTGTCAAACGTGCCATTATTCCTCACATTCGCTCTTGCAGAACAACAAAGGATGCTTGGGATACACTTACCACTTTGTACCAGGCTAGGAATGAGGCTCGTGTTGCTTACCTCCGAAAACAGTTGGAGAGTGAGCATATGAATGAAGGTGATTCTATGGATAGTTTTCTTACAAAGATCAAAGACCTGAAGGAACAATTGATTTCTGCTGATGAGGTTATACCAGATAGCTCACTTGTGCAGACCGTTCTGAATCCTGATTCATATCAGAGTTTTGCCTCTACTCTTCGGTTAATGATGAAAGGAAATCCGAATGCCTTGTCATTTGAGGAATTAGTCTCTGTTCTGTTGCAGGAAGATCAGTCCAGGAAGAACAGGTCCATTATGCGTGTTGCAGATCAAGCTTTCCTGGCTAGTCAGAAGGGCAAAGGAAAATGGAGCTCTTCTACTAGTAAGCAGAAATCTATAAATGCTGCACAATCGAAGAACCAGGATAAAGATGAGAAGAAATCAGAAAAGCAGAAATTGTTCTGCAAGTACTGTAAAGGAAATGATCATATTATAAAGAACTGTCCAAAACTGGCTGCTAAAGAGGCAAAGAAGAAAGAGGCTGGAATGGTTGTTGCAGAGGCCTCTACACCAAAAATAGAGTCTGCAAATCTTGTGCAGGAAGAAGAATAGGCATTTACTACTGTCTGCAGTTTTGACCCATCTTCTCACGATCAGTGCATGTCTGCAGTAGACTCAGATGTTTGGTACTTTGACAGTGGGGCGACCAAACATATTACCTCGCAGCGCAGTTTCTTCTCTTCACTCGAGCTGATGGTAGTTCTTTCACTTTGTCAGATGCTTTATTTGTGCCAGGGATCAAAAAGAACCTGTTATCAGTTTTTGCATTAGCCAAGATTGGCTTGGTTGTGAAATTCGTTGATGACAGGTGTACAGTCCATGATCTCTCAAATGGAGATGTGATTATTGCTTCTGGCATTTTATGTCGTGGGGTGTATAAGCTCATAGACTATGAAAAATCTGTGAATGATTCGGCATGTGCAGTTCATGATTCTCAGGCTATGTCAGATGCAAAGCTTTGGCATGCACGCTTTGGTCATCTGAATTTTGCTAGTTTGTTACGCCTACAGAAATCTGAAATGGTGTCCTCTTTGCCCAAACTTGAGGCACCTGGAAAACATGTTTGTGAAGGCTGTATTTTGGGCAAAATGCAGCGTTCTTCCTTTCCAAAAGATGGTTCAGTTCGGGCTACGCAGAAATTGCAGCTTGTACATAGTGATGTCTGTGGTCCTATGCAGACACCCTCTTTTGAAAATTACCTTTACTTCGTGACTTTCATTGATGATTTTTCCAGGCATGCATGGGTATATCCACTCAAAGCAAAGTCCGAATCGTTCATGTGCTTCAAACAGTTTTTGGTTTTGGCTGAAAATCTGTCAGCATGTAAAATGGGCACCCTCCGTTCTGATCGAGGGGGGGAATATATGTCTTCAAATTTTAATGCATTTCTGGCTGAACGTGGGATAAAACACCAGTGTACAGTGCCGTATACACCTCAACAGAATGGAGTTGCTGAACGAAAGAACAGGTCACTCATGGAGATGGCGAGGTGCATGGTCAAAAGTCAGGCTTTACCACATAGTTTCTGGCTTGAGGCTATCATGTGTGCAGCATATGTACTGAACAGGTGTCCCACTAAAGCGTTGTCGGGAAGAAGGAGGTCGTGGCGGGAAGCCGGCGCGTGGGGTTGGATCAGGCCCCGCTCTGGTGCGCCGTTCCCGCTGTCCTACGAGCGGCGTCTGCCCGCTGGACGCCTCGCCTGTGCTCTCCGGAGCGTGTGCGATCCTCGTACGTGTGGGACCCTCGCCCCTCGGAAGTGTCGAGACGTGGGACCGTGGGCGTCGGGAAGAGACGATGGGGTACCGCAGTGATACACGTGATGTAGATCAAGCTCGAAGATACAATCGGAAACAGAACTGAAGCCTCCAATAAAATGAATGATACAATACACGCCGCTACAGTGCGGGCCGACGGTACAATAAAACCGCTACAGTGCGGTGCGATGATATAATATGAAAGCCGCCGCTACAGTGCGGGCCGGCCGATGTATACTAGATCCCTTCGCTACAGTGCGAGAAATCGCCTACGGGATTCTGCTTCGGTCTTCGCGGTCCAAGCTTTTCTTTAGGTCTTCAATCTGCTCTTTATTTCAGGTACCCTCACCAATGGCCTTCCTTCTCTTTACTTCAGATAATCAGAAACCGCAATAAACCTGGAGAAGCGTTCCACAGAAGAAACCCATAGGGTTGGGCTGTAGGAAAGTTCCACAAGAAAGACCACGGGAGGCTTAGGCAAATCATTACCATAAGAGCTTGAAAATGATTCTTGAATTTGAGTGATCAATCCCTTTTTCCTTCTTCATCAAAGCATTACTTATTTGAATGCCTCATGTCTGCATCAAAGATCTTTACTTTTATAATGAAGTATTAAAAATTCTTCTTTGAGTAATTTCAAACTTAATGAACAAATGCAACCCATTATTCTTCGTGAATCATGGTTCTCATTGTGATAATGAAAAAATATTCGACTAGAAAGAAAGATAGTATCACTACTTTCATCATTTCAGTAAGCAGCTCTACGATTCTCGAATCTCTTGAAAAAATTTTAGAAAACACTCGCGCATGCGATCAGTAGAGGTAATAATGATGAGTTCTAAAACATCAATTCTCTCCAGCAAACAAGTCATGCATGATACCTCATCAAACAATTTATGCATGATACTTCCTCTGTTAAGAATGATTTAACTTGTTTCTCGAAAAAGTGAATTAGATGGAATGTATATTTGTGTTCTTATCCCATTATTACGAGCATTAACATTTGAGGAGATTACACAACATGCAATTCATAAATCATCTGAAAACATATCCTTGATTGACTTAACTATCAAGAAGAAAAACAACCTGTCTCCGTATCTACGTGTCTACGTGTCCATCTCTCTGTCTCTCTACCTATCTCACAGCGAGTGCAAGCTCCAGGCCATCTAGCTTAGATCTCTCTCTCATCAGAGTCATCACCGACATAGTCTGTTTCTCCGACAGCGCCGAATAGAATCTCTCCAATCTCCTCTCTCCCTCTCTTTCTCTCTCTCTATCTCTCTCTCCAACTGCGGTCGTCGCCATCCCAACTGTGCGCATCTCCAGTGTGCAAGCGATTCCCAATCTCTCTCTCTGCCTCTCTTTGCTATCTCTACAGCTCTCTCTCTCTCTCTCGACTCTCAGAATGATTTACCCGATCAAACCTCTCTCTAGATCTTCGTCTGCACGCTATCTCTGCCCGATCTCTGTCTCTATCCCTCTCTACGCTAGCCATGCGGCGCCAAGTAACCCTCATCCCTCCGCCATCTTCTCTGCAGCGTGAGCACAATCAACCGCCAATTGCATCTCTCTCTGCGTTTTCGTGCGCTGCCAGCAGCTCAGCGCTCTCTCTCTACACGTTCATCAGTACCATGCTTAATCCATCTCTGCCCGTATCGGTCTTCTCTCATGCGCACGAGAGGGTAGAGTGGCCCGACTACTCTCTTAGTCTCTCTCTTCTCTGTGTTGTGCGCAGCCAACAGCTCTCTGTTGCCGACTTCTCTAGGTCCGTCAGCCACAGCATACGTATTCACGTGGGTCAAGCGCCGTGCGTGCGTCTCTCATATCACTACACAGCGGATCTTTCTCTCTCATCTACGTCGACACTCGACAACCAAGTATCTGCTAATCTCTGTCGGCTTCAACGCGCAAAATCCTCCGATGTCCTGAACAACAGGGCCATCATCAATTCTATCGGCACGCAATCTCACAGGTGTCTCTCTCTCAAGCCGTCGAGTAGCAGAACTAACTTCTCCTCCTTGCGCAGAATCAGGACGCTGGAGGCATTCATAGCCGGGGAGAGCATGTGTCCAAATGATATGCTATGGCAGTCGATGGTACTACCTGAGATGTCTCTCTCGAAGTTGTAGCACACAACTACTTTCTCTCCTCAATCTCTGGGCGGCGACCCTCTCCTAACTTCCCAAGCACGTAAATCTCTCTGTCCTCCAATTCTGCTACGCACGCATAATTGACTCTCTCTGCCGCCTGTGTCAGCAGTAGCACTACCCATCTCTAATCCCGATAACCATAAGCATACAACCGTGAAAAACTCACAAGCTAAGTGACCATACGAGAAGACTATCTCCATCTCGGCAGATCCCCATGGCAATATGAATAGGAAAGCAAAACATAAATGAAGATAAGGTCAAGCATACCTGTAGGAAAGTTCCACAAGAAAGACCACGGGGGGAACAAATGAGTTTAGGCACCTATTTATAGGCCTCCCCACCCTTGGGCTTTCCTCTAGAAACTTCCAACCTCCTTAACGAACTTTCCAATTTCAGACGACCATGCATGTTCACTTACTATTCTTGGAAAATCCCATCTCTTGATTCTATTTTTGATTTTTGTCCTTTTTTATTTTCCCTAAATTAATGTTTTGGTTTCACACTATATACAGGGTTAATTAATCTAAGGGTTTAGGTGAGGATAAACACCAATTTCAAGGGTCTAAGCTACGGATTTTCGTCGGAGAAATTAGGGTTTTGATCACAATTATCTCAAACTCGCCAATTCATGGGTTTATTTACAAATTTGGCCTAAACTCCAAGGGTTTCCAAGGTTCAAGTCTAGTTTTCATGGGGTAAACTCGTGTTTCCAGTCAGTTTCAAGGGTCAAACCTAAAGTTTTCATGGGTCTAACGTCAGTTATTTACACGCACGGTTCTAATGCACATCTCTAACATGGTTTCTTATCACACAGGCAATCAAATCAGTCAAATCATGCATGAAATGTACCCTCTTTAGATCAAAACATCACACAAAAACTCAAAAACAATGAACTTTTGAAAAAAAACTCAGTGCACACTCCCTGCGGGATTTCATCCCGACATTCGCCCCCGCTAAACCTGCACATCGTCCCGATGGGCCAACTTGCAAGATCCAACAGAAGAGTATCGGGGTTCTTTTAAAATCTCTTTACACTTTTTATCTTTTTCTTTTCAAAACTCAAATCATGATCTTATGGAGTCATGCAATTTTTTATAAAGATTAGTACGAATTTTAGAAAATTAGGTAGATTCAAGCTTCACAAACATTATACTATGTTTCTGCGTCTGCAATCTGACAAGTAATCACATGAATGAATCATTGGCTTTCTAGATCTTCTGTTTGTTCAACTGGTTCATATCAAACTGCTCATTCTAAGTACTAGCATATACATATGTTTCTACTAACTCAGTTTGTAGAATATACCTCGATTCCTACTATTTATCTCCTACTTGTCCAACTCTCCATTAGATCTTTCTTTCTTTTTCTTTTTCTTTTTCATTTTTCTTTTTCTTTTTCTTTTCCTCTTCATCTCAGCTCAGCATTTCTTTTTATCTTTTATTTTTCACAAATCGGCCTATGTCAAAATCGGGTGCGACTCATGGACTTGTCCGCCCGGCCAAGTTTATTCCACCTGTCTACCGACCCGGCATAGCGCATGACATACACAACATCAGCCCTGCATGAAATCGACGTCAGCTCGTGGCTCTGACCACCCGGACAGAGTGACTCCACCCGCCTACCAACCCATACAGGCGCATGACAACAGATAGGTCAGGCCTACGACAAAACTAGCTACGGCTCGTGGCCTTGATCACCCGACCAAGGTGGTTCCACCCGCCTACTAGCCCATCGTAGCGCACTAACAACACGCACACACATATAAGCTGGCATGAGTATGAAGATTTTTCATAAATCAAGATATATATGGAGGTAAGATCTCATAAGAAACAAATACTAGGATCCAAAGTTTCCCACTCACTAAGTGTTCAAATCAATCAGCATATACATGCACTCGGTCTAAGCATGCCATCACATTCCTAAGCTTTCACTCCCAAAAGTCTCTAGTCCACTAACTGACTCCATTCATATAATCCCTAGTCGCTCATGCTTCATGCAAACCCATAATAGATAGAAAGGAGACAAATCTCAAATCAGAAACGTTTCACCTGGTCATTTTTCTTCATTTTGATCCAGCTTTTCTTTATCTTCATGGTCTATCATTCTTCATCAGCATCAACCTCAGTGTCATCAGTTCCCTTCAAAAGTTCTTGCTCAATCTCATAATCCACTTCATTTCTTTTCTTGAATAATTTTATCCTCTTCCCTGCAATCAAAGATCTCAAAGGAGTAGTGTCTAACTCACGAAGTGCATACGTACCATTTTCAAACACAGACGTAACCACATACGGCCCAAACCATCGTTTGATCAATTTCTTCCTAGCATCATATTGAGTATCGAATGTACTGTCGTACACCAACACCCAATCATCTATCTCAATCCTATGTGGTCTGAGTCGATGGGTTTTGTCAAAATAAATCTTATTCTTTAGCCTTGACTCCTTTAACTTTTGGACTGCTTCTTTCAACTTTTCATTTCCTTGTTCTAACTGCTTTATTCTCAATGATAATAACTCTTCTCTCGTCATACCATCATTCGATGGGAGCATCAACCATGTCACTATCTGAGTCTGGATGGGAAAGATTGGCTTCTGACAATACATCAATTCAGCATGCATGAAACCTGTGGATCGAGTGTAAGTCATCCTATCAGTCCATAACGCGAATGGAAGAAACCTAGGCCACTGCTTGATGTCATCGCTGCAAGCCTTAGAGATCGCCTTCACAATGGAAGGGTGACCTCTCTCAATTTTCCCATTTGCCTCTGGATTATAGGCAGTGGTGAGAGACAATCGAATTCCATGACGATCAAAGAACTCTTTCGCCTCTCTCGCATCCAACTCTCCCCTGTCCGCAACCACTTTCTCAACGTAACCGAATCTCGAGATCACTTCTTCTAAAAGGAATTTGCATACATTATAAGTATTCTTCGTACGAAGAGCTCGACCTTCCACATGGTTGGTCAAGTCCTCTCTGGCAAGTACAATGTATCTCATCTTATCTATCCCTTTGGGCATGGTTACAAGGTCGACCACCCACTTGTAATGGATACAAGGAGGGTAGGTCGGATGTAATGGGTCTCTGTGCCTAACTGATGAATGCACTTGGCATGTAGCACAAGTGTCTACAAAACCTCTCACACTCACATAAATCCCTGGCCACCAGTAAGCTTTCCTAATCTTCTCATATGTAGCATAGAATCCTTTGTGACCTGCCCATAAGGTCTCATGCATCTCTCTCATAACTTTTCTCTGAAGACTCCTCGAACTCAATACTCTTTGCGGACTCTTTACCTTGCCCTTAGCGTGTTGCCAAATAAGACCATCCTTCAAGAAAAAGTTGTGAGACTTCTTCCTGATGGATCTATACTTATTTGTGGACCAGCCTGGGGAAGGTTTCAGAGTACTCAGATATCTCCCTATATCTCTCCACTCACCATCATACTCATTCTCTCGGAACTGCTCATATTCATACACCAATGGATCATATCTCATCATATGTATATCCCTTTCTACCTCATCATCATCATCAGACTCATCATCAAATTTCGCTCTTGAAGGCATATCAGCAACTGTATTCAACTTCCCAGCTATGTGTACTAATGCAGGATTTATAAACTTTATATAAGAGATCCATCTAAGCATAGCAATATCCGGAGATGAACAATTTGCAAGCATGCCAATCAGTGGAAGACAGTCAGTCTCAACTATCACATTCGCCCCAATGAAATACTCTTTATCGCTGTTTAAAGCAGTCAGCAATCCCCATAATTCTCTCTTTATCTGAGGATATTTTCTTTGGGTATCATGTAGGATCTTAGCACCAAAGCGCACTGCATATCTCTGCCCCTCATCATCATCTTGCCCTATGACCCAGCCTATGCCAATAGGACTGGTATCAACGGTCAAAATGATAGGTCTCTGACCTGAATAGTCAACACGCTTTAGAATCGGAGCTTCAATTAGCAGCTGCTTCAGTTTACGCATAGCTCTCGACTGTTTCTCTGTCCATACAAACTTCTTTCTCTTTCTCAGGAGATCATATAAGGGGTTCGCAACGTGAGCAAAGTGAGGAATCCATATCACATAGAATACACAGGCTCTTAGAAACATTCTCACCTCACTGACATTACGACACACCTCAGAGATCCTGCTAATGGCCTCAACTTTCTGCGGGTACGGCTTGCGGCCATAATGTCCACACAAATGTCCTACAATGAGGACCTCATCAACGCCAAAAACCGATTTCTCTAAAGAAAGTGTTAGCCCCACATCTTCAAATCTCTCAAAGATCTTCTCACAATCAGCAATATGATCTCTCACAAACTTTCTACATCTTGAAACATCTAGACTCACATCTTTCACTCTTTCCTCACATCCCTTTATCGGAACATCATCAATGAATGGCATAGTCACAGATGGTATAAAGTCTCGTAAAACCAGATTCATGGCATTCATCATGTGAGCCACAGAATTCGTCGCTCCCTGCGGCAAAGTACACATGCGTACAAGGCCCAGTGGAGTCCTCATGGTCGTAATGTCTCTACTCTCCATAGCCAACTGAAACTGGTCATAACCTGAATATAGGTCCCCCATAGAGTATATGGAATGCCCAGCAAATGCTTCAGCAAACTCATCCACTATGGGTCCTGTCCCTACGTTTCTAATTGTGAGTTTATTCACAGGTTGCAGATCTTGAATAAAACGAAGCTTCCCATTTTTCTTAGGCACTGTAAACCACCTATTTGAATATGGAGCCGAGGAGGGTTCCAATATCCGCATGGAAATCTTTTCCTTCAGCAGCCTCATCAGCTCAGGTAAGTGAGCTTTTGGGACTGGTATAGGCCGGATATTCCATGATATATGTGGCACTGTAAATATAATCATGGGAGGTACTTGTTTCGGGTCTGCACAACCTATCTCATGTGGGAAAAGTGCAAACGCTTTTTCGTGTTTCTTGATGAATTCAATAAATTTCTTTTTCTCTTCTTCTCTCAGGAATGGTTTTTCTCCAAACTTGATCTCTTTAATAGTCTCATCAGTGAAATGATGCCCTATGAGCTCTCGTCGTCTCAGCATAGGGTCCTCTGACACTCGCAGATACTTCTCATGGCTATCTTCTGGCAATGGCTGAGCTATAGGCTTCACTTTCTTATCCACGGTCTTATACTTCGTATTTACACTTACTTCATGCTCTCTCATAAACTCCTTAATCATCTCATACTCTTGGATAGAACTGAGCATAATCATTTCTGATTTCTCATTTCTCTCAAATGCCTTCTCAAGCTCTTCCAGAGTAGTCGAACTTCTCTCCAACTGGATCACATCTTCAATCTTCTCATCAGGTAACATCATTCCTAAATGCTTATAGTGCCTCTCATGAACTTTTCTGAATTTGTTTGAAACATTTTCTTTCTCTAAGCAAAACAACTTGAATGCAGATGAATAAATAGAAAAACTTTCAAACCTATGTACAAAGTCATGCGAGACATCAAACCAACTCCCACTGTTGTCTCGCTCAACAGTGGATCCTAACAGAAATTTTGATCAGTAGAAGCTCCATACTCTCCAACAGGCATACACTCATCATGGTCATGTGAATTAATAGGTTTCTTTCTTATATTCTTTCGATTCTTGGAGTGATTTGGATCCACAATCATCACTTGCAGAGAATGAAGGCCAGATCTAGAACAGAGTCGTGCATAGACAGATCCATCATCCATGGCCTTAGTCTCCATTCTTACCTCAGCTATAAAGGGCTGCCCAAGGATAGCCTCATATGAACAATGGTCCTGGACAAAGAAGTGAAATTCCTAAGAAATCCCACCTATGGTCACAGGCACAAAGGCGCATGCCCCAAGTAGTGCTCCTGAACCATTATCTGCTGTCCTCATCCTCCATCCATGATCTTTATCAATCGGCCACCTAAACTTATCATAGAGCTTCTTAGAAATCACATTTATCTCTGACCCTGAGTCAATCAAGGCCAGAGCAAAACATGACTCCTCGTTGCTCCCTAACTTTATCTTCATCTCTGGAGTTCCTCTCGCCCAAAATGTCCTGCTAAATTCACTTTCCGTCTTTCTCATCTCATCATCAGGTATGATAGGACCTAGAGAATTCTTATGACACCTGGCAACCTCATCATCATCATCATCAGATGTATCACTCAATGTAACTGCTTCATTTGTCACTTGAATATCTTCAGGTGCTTCTTCCATCTCTACATCTTCAGGTAATGGAAACCTCTTTCTCTTAACCAGCTTTATAAAACTGTCCTTGAACTCAGGCTTCGCTATGGAGAAGACCTGCTCCAAGGACATGGTCACTTGGCTCTTCAGTAACATGTCATTTAATATCTCTCTTGCATCATTTTTCCTTTCCAACTCAGAAATTAATACAGCTTTTGGAGTTCTCTTCTTTTTCTTCTTCTTTTCTTTGTCAGCCTCTTGAATACTTTCTTGAATTTCATCTTTCTTTTGAACCGGTTCAGGTTCTTTCTCTTTCTCTTTAGTCAGTTCTTGAATCTTAGTTGGCCCAGCCGGCCTCTTTCCCTCTCTTATCTCTTTCTTCTTTGCCTCTTCCTTTGAAACAACAGGCTCTTTGAATTGTACTTTCCTTTCTGGCTCTTTAGCCTTTTCTTCGGCCTCTTGGCTTTGCTTTCTGGTCACTCTTCTTTCTGGCTCAGTCTCTTCCTGAATCTCATCTCTCTTCCTCTTTTCCTCCACATTGGCTATATGGGAATAGACCGAGGATTCATCAACAGGAGACTTCCAGGCAGTCTTCTGCATAATGGCATCCCTAGCCCTCACTAAAGCCTCTATGGAATAATTTCTTTGGGGTCGAGGTCTAGGCACTTTTTCATCTTCCTCCTCAACAGGTTCTAATCGTGCAGCTGATGTACTTGCATTATTGCCAGATAAATCTTCATAAAACTTCTTCATTCCCCCCCTTTCCCCAATTCACAGGTAGAGGAAGGCGGGTCCTGAAGTCACATAACTTCTTATCGATATCTATCACCAGTTGATGCTCTTTTGCTAGCTTAAGCTCTTCACAGGCATATGAAAAATGCTCTTGTGCATCACACCATACGCACCTCTTAGCCCCTCCAAACCCACCAGTCACTCGTCTCTCAAAAGGTCCAGTGTTTCTTTGAAATGTGGTTTGCACTGGTGGTGTAGGTATCTGTTGGGCAATAGGCTGCACTAGAGGTGCAGGCTGTGGCATCACATAGCCTTGCATATTTGGAATGGGCATAGTGCCTCTCTGTAATGTATCTACATAACTCGTACTCGCTTGAGGAGGAGTGGGGTATTGATATCCCATAGAATTAACTTTATTGTGAATACTCGCCATTTCTTTTGACATAGACGCTTGCATCGTAATAAGATTCTCTATCTGTCGACTGAGAATCTCAACCTGTAGCTCCATTGGCGATCACGAAGTGGATGCAACATTAGCAAAAGCTGACGTTGCAGGCACATTCGGAATTGCCGGAAGTGGAGCTTCCCTAGGCGGTTGTGGTGTTACCACTGCAGGTCTATCGTATAACACCGCCTGGCGTTGCCTCATTTGGGCAACCGCTTCTACCTCTCTCCTCACTACACCCCAATCTTCAGTCAATCCAAATCTCTTCCCAGGCTCTTCAATCCTCCTTTCGACCTCAGTCCTGTCTTCAAGACTTAAGATCCTAAGGAAAGATATAACTAGGTCAGGTTTCAAAGCATCTAAATCGGCCTGTGAAAGTTGTTCATATCTTCTCAAGAACTCATTCAAAAGTTGAGTGAGGGATGCAGTGGGCTTTGGAGAGCTTATCCACCGCAAGAACCCTTCTCTACTGTGTTGGGAAAAATCTTCTAGATAAAACAGCTTATGCAATTCTTTTCTGAATTCGACCCAAGGCTTTGCTATATGTGTTGTAATAGGGGCTAAAATGGATCGTGATACTACTCGTGTGAAGTACTGTGTAAACACATCTTCGGGTAGACCATAAATCCGTGCCTGTTCCTCAAAAACATCTAGGTACTCGGTTACATTCAAGCCTGTAAACTTTCCTTTTTCTCTCAATACCGCTTGGACTATGCGGGCCCCTTGTTTCTCTATTACCATTTCCTTGAATATATCCTCCATCTCTCTTCTCTGCTCTGTCCTAGAACGTAACACAAGGTCCAGCGTAAGTGGCTCAATTATTTCTCTAAGCTCTGAGTAGAGATCAGAGAAGAGGCTTGATGAGTCACGAGCCAGGAGGTAAAGGTCAGTCTAAGCTCTCTGATTTGCCTAGGCCAAGGTCTAGTTGAACTGTCCTCTCTTCGATTCCCAAGATTTCAATGTATTTTCCCCCTTTTTGTGATAAGTTTTCTAATGTTTTGTCTAAGCTATAAAATTAGTAAATCCCTAATCTAAGCGGGAAAAAAATTCACACACGTATGGACTAAACTAATGCAAAGTGTGGATGCTCAAACTCAAGCAGCAAGACAATCTTTCTGTTTCAGTAGTGTATGTGAAGCAATGCAAAATTTCAACTAACTTGAAATGCTAGTACCTGGAGTCTCTGTCTGATGCCGAGGTTCTTGTCTCTTTCCTCTAGGAGTAGGTGACACGATGAGGATCGCCGGGCAACCGCCTCGCTTCACGTCGGGTTCAGGTGTCGGGAAGAAGGAGGTCGTGGCGGGAAGCCGGCGCGTGGGGTTGGATCAGGCCCCGCTCTGGTGCGCCGTTCCCGCTGTCCTGCGAGCGGCGTCTGCGCGCTGGGCGCCTCGCCTGTGCTCTCCGGAGTGTGCGCGATCCTCGTACGTGTGGGACCCTTGCCCCTCGGAAGTGTCGAGACGTGGGACCGTGGGCGTCGGGAAGAGACGATGGGGTACCGCAGTGATACACGTGATGTAGATCAAGCTCGAAGTTACAATCGGAAACAGAACTGAAGCCTCCAATAAAATGAATGATACAATACACGCTGCTACAGTGCGGGCCGACGGTACAATAAAACCGCTATAGTGCGGTGCGATGATATAATATGGAAGCCGCCGCTACAGTGTGGGCCGGCCGATGTATACTAGATCCCTCGCTACAGTGCGAGAAATCGCCTACGGGATTCTGCTTCGGTCTTCGCGGGTCGAAGCTTTTCTTTAGGTCTTCAATCTGCTCTTTATTTCAGGTACCCTCAGCAATGGCCTTCCTTCTCTTTACTTCAGATAATCAGAAACCGCAATAAACCTGGAGAAGCGTTCCACAGAAGAAACCCACAGGGTTGGGCTGTGGGAAAGTTCCACAAGAAAGACCACGGGGGGCTTAGGCAAATCATTAGCATAAGAGCTTGAAAATGATTCTTGAATTTGAGTGATCAATCCCTTTTTCCTTCTTCATCAAAGCATTACTTATTTGAATGCCTTATGTCTGCATCAAAGATCTTTACTTTTATAATGAAGTATTAAAAATTCTTCTTTGAGTAATTTCAAACTTAATGAACAAATGCAACCCATTATTCTTCGTGAATCATGGTTCTAACCCATTATTCTTCGTGAATCATGGTTCTCATCGTGATAATGAAAAAATATTCGACTAGAAAGAAAGATAGTATCACTACTTTCATCATTTCAGTAAGCAGCTTAACGATTCTCGAATCTCTTGAAAAAATTTTAGAAAACACTCGCGCATGCGATCAGTAGAGGTAATAATGATGAGTTCTAAAACATCAATTCTCTCCAGCAAACAAGTCATGCATGATACCTCATCAAACAATTTATGCATGATACTTCCTCTGTTAAGAATGATTTAACTTGTTTCTCGAAAAAGTGAATTAGATGGAATGTATATTTGTGTTCTTATCCCATTATTACGAGCATTAACATTTGAGGAGATTACACAACATGCAATTCATAAATCATCTGAAAACATATCCTTGATTGACTTAACTATCAAGAAGAAAAACAACCTGTCTCCGTATCTACGTGTCTACGTGTCCATCTCTCTGTCTCTCTACCTATCTCACAGCGAGTGCAAGCTCCAGGCCATCTAGCTTAGATCTCTCTCTCATCAGAGTCATCACCGACATAGTCTGTTTCTCCGACAGCGCCGAATAGAATCTCTCCAATCTCCTCTCTCCCTCTCTTTCTCTCTCTCTCTCTCTATCTCTCTCTCCAACTGCGGTCGTCGCCATCCCAACTGTGCGCATCTCCAGTGTGCAAGCGATTCCCAATCTCTCTCTCTGCATCTCTCAGCTCCGAAATCCTTGCGGTGCTATCTCTACAGCTCTCTCTCTCTCTCGACTCTCAGAATGATTTACCCGCTCAAACCTCTCTCTAGATCTTCGTCTGCACGCTATCTCTGCCCGATCTTTGTCTC
>MU261969.1:0-72500 GCA_020310875.1 Ceratopteris richardii
TTTATTTACATTGTTTTTTTATTCTAATTTATATATTATCATTAAGTTTATTAGTTCTAACAAAGCTATGAGGCTCAGAGAGAATTCCCACATAATGAATATCTACGTAATGTTTGAGTAAGCATGTTTATAATAATGTGACATGGTAAGGGATCTCCAAAGATAAACAAGATCAATACGAAAAGCATAGATCATTATTCTTCGCACGCATAAAGTGATAAAATTATTGTTCGTACACATAAAATCGCTTTTAGGTGTATGCGTCTCGGACACTTAATCTTAGATTCAAGGAAAGACACAGCATGAAAATAGTTCCGTGAGAATTGAACATGAATTCAGGAATGCAATAGAACTCGGATCATCTTGTGTGGTAGGTCACAGTTCAATTCCCACAATCTATATTAGAGCCTAGGATGTAGGCTTGGGCAAGGTGGACAGAATGTGCAGGGGTTGCTCTCAATGGTGAGCCCAACAAAGATTAGAGTGTAGCTCCCAATCCCTAGGTCATATTTAGACTTGTGAAATTCTAATTAAAAGCACTTGATATGAGTGTTCCAATAGAAGCACCTAGATCTAGGATCCTAGATACCTTGCACGGGTGAGAACTATGTTCACGAGACCACGATTGACAGAAAGGAAAGTCTGTAAGCTAGTGTCCAAGAACAAAAATGCAAGGCTCAAGTTACCAAGGTTGAGAGCAAGGCAAGTCCATAGGCAAGTGGCCAGGAAGCAGAAAGGCAAGGTTCAAGAGACCAAGATTGAGAAC
Organism: Ceratopteris richardii; assembly: GCA_020310875.1. Taxonomy (NCBI): domain Eukaryota; kingdom Viridiplantae; phylum Streptophyta; class Polypodiopsida; order Polypodiales; family Pteridaceae; genus Ceratopteris; species Ceratopteris richardii. Next base: position 767 of record MU261969.1, read on the forward strand.
AAAAAGGTTCAAAGAGTGTGCAAGGGTGAGGAAATCAATTCAAGAGATTGATCATTGAGAACAACGAACCCTAGAAGGCGAACAAAGTGTTAGAATTAAAAAATGATAGGTAAGAGATGATTGAACTACATCGTAAGAGAAAGGATTAGGAGGTTATCCCCAACCGTGGCTTTTGGGACTAATGGTTAATCCATCACACTCTAAACTGGTAGGTCATGAGCTGGAATCCCATATGATAGGTCATACATCCATGGGATCCATTTATCGTCTACTTTTGGGGGATAATATCAATCGAATGAATGGATGATTGAATTTGAACCATCACTCCAAAACCTAATGCATTAAACACTACAGTACACACGCCCAAATCCCTTGCCTTATAGTGTAACAAATCATCTTTTATAGTTGAACAAATCATCTTTGAGTAATAAAGGTGATAGTTACACTTCATAGTAACTTCCTTTCGCTTTTTTATTTTTGTCTTACACTAGGTGTGGCTTAATTTCCTCACCGCCTCCTATGTAAGTTTTTCATCTCATAAACACTACATCAGTATAATTGAATATAGGAAACCTCTATAATGTGCAATAATGCAACGCTTTGAACCACTTTATTGAGATGAAGGTAGAAGCGAGACTCTTTCAAGACCTCCATTTCTTAAATCATCAATGAATTAGGTTCCATGTGTTGTTCTTATTTATATTCTTGTTTCTAAGGTTTGTGATAGTCTCTGAAAGTTTTTTGTCATATAGAACCATACATTGAAGTGGAAAGCCCTCCTCTTTATGATTATGTGGACATTACACATGCATCCTCTTATGTTACCATTTTTATTGCTTAATCCTCTTTATTGTCTTTCAAGAACAAGTCCACTTTTTATCCAATTTTAACCGTGCTTGATCTGAAACCTCTATTTCTATTAGTTCATTACACATAATTATTACTTTTAGAATTTGCTTCAGAAGACGATAGTATTTCACCGATCCCTATCTTTCTTTCGTCTTTGTGAAAAGAGAAAAGAAAATATCAATAATATGAGCTGCTTGAGATCCCTGCTGGAAAAATTAAAAAATCATACATAAAGAGGAACAAAGAGTGGAACATATAGACAGAGAGAGAGAGAATGACTCGCGGTTATGTGGGCATGTCATTTCATTTATTTATAACTTTAGTTACATTTCTTTCTTGATTTTATTTATATATTATCATTTATTTTATTAGTTCTAACAAAGCTATAAGGCTCACAGAGAATGCTTGAGGATCTAAAGCGCTTGTGCAATATGCACCCAACGAACAAGAATACAACCTTTGGGAATCTATCCACTCTCACCAAGAGCAAATACATATCAGGTCTCAAATTTAAAAATGTACCGCTCTTCACTAGCTCTAGCTCTCCACTCGTATATTGCTATCGCAAATACATGGATGCTCTCTAACATCCAATCGCTTTACCCAACAAAGCTTGCTTCTAGTTTATTTATCCAACATCTAGCTAGAGAGGAGTAGGAGGCAAAGGCCCTACTCCAAGCCTTAGTCATTTCAATTTAGACCGAGGGAAGAGAAAAACTGTTCTGATTGGGATGGAACCAACCGGATTTTATGACATTGATGATCCGCTTGAAGGTAATCACAATCTGGTAGTGATCAGAGATGACCACTCCACACTGCCAGAGAGGGAAGGGAGCACCAACTACTGACAATATTCTGTGAGAGATGGCTCCAATTGAGCCTTGCTCTTTGCAAGTCAACACAAGCTTGAGTTTTGAACAAGAGAAACTAACAATATCCTTGATCTCAACCAGATCCACGTGTAACTTCACTTGGTTCCAAAATTCCTTCTCCCACCCATCAATCAATCATGCCATCCTCTTCCATCTATCAAAAAGGAACTCCACCATATTAAAGTCCCCACAAAGAATCTCTTTGAGGGGTAGGGAGTCCAAGGACTGCCAAGTGGAAGTTCTTTCCCAAACTGTATTAGGAGCATAAAAGGAGATGATGGGGAAGTATTGGGGCCGCGAAAAGAAGCAACAACCCATCGATGGTTCTACTCACCAAGGGAATCCACAATTCTAGGTTCCCAAGTTATACTAATGCCGATATCTGTGGCACCATTTTCCCATGGGTGTATTGTGGAGAGGTAGACACAAGATGAGGAAATACTCTTAAGTATCTTTTGTAGGATGTGCCCTTCGATTTGGATCTCTTGAAGGAAAATGACGTCCAGGTTTATGCTTTTATCATAGATCCACTCACCAATCAGTATCGCTCTTGAGGGGTCCAATAGCCCTCTAAAATTGAGAGACATGATAATGATAATCGGAGATTGAGATCTTTGCACGGAGGGGCCTTATCCCTCTTTTTCTTGTTTTCCTCCTCCACTTTTCTTTTTTGAGGGAGGGATCCTTACATAATAGTTTCCCCTAAAGGGGCAACTTCCATAGTATCTCGACTAGTTGCTTTTCTTTGTGGGAAGCCTTATTCGAAAAGGAGTGTGTTATCTTTCCGGGATTGTAGAAGCAATTATGGAGCTTTCATTAAGCTAGTTAGCATTATTGTTGGTGGTGAGCTCAACCTCTTTGCTAGTGATGTTTCCTTCTTGGTTGCTCTTCTTGCATTTCGAATCTTTAACGGTTGCCTCCTTCCTATTCGAAATCATCAAGGGTTGCCTCCTCACTACGATAATCTATGTGATTCATTCCCTATGGTCAATCTAGGTTATTGACCTCCTTTTCCAAGTTGCAAATCTGTGTCCACTCCGGTCGGTCAACAGTTAATACCTATGAGGTCTCACATCTAGTAATATATCGCTCCTCACCAGCTCTAGCTCTCCACTCGTATATTGCTCTCGCAAATAGGCGGATGCTCCTGCAATGTCTTGGAAAGAAATAACAGACTCCAGTACGTGATAACCAATGTTTACGCTCTATTCATAATTAAGAGAGAAATGATTCTGCTATTCTACGTGGCCGTTGACACCTTCACCTATCTAAGTTTGTATTTCAATTCTACCTTCGGCACCTCGAGCCTCCAAAAGAGAGAGGAAAAAATCCAAAGGAAAAAAAAAAAGAGAAATTGTGTCGAATGTCAAGTTTTCTCATAGACCATAGCCTCAAAACCAACATGGAGGAGACAAGCTGGCCATGAGAAGAAAAATTCTTGAAAGAGTTGGACTTTTGTATGCATGTGATAATGAGAGATACTGTACGAAATCCAAATTAGTTATATCTTATGAATTTGAATTCCATTCGCAGTAGACTGTTGCCTACCCAGCAGATACATCTTGATGGCACAAAGGCAAGTATATGCAAATAAGCGTGCATGCAAACTTTCAGTCCCTTACTCCGAAGTGACATTGATCCGGTGCTGCAGTTGAACTTACTTCTCCGAAGTGACATTGATCAGGTGCTGCACATGAAATTACTTGTTGATCTACACTTCTTTTATAGGGAGACAGAAGGCGCAGAGCTATCTTTCAAAGCGTTACTATTAAATCGCACCAGCTCAAGGCCTTGCGATGTATTCAAGAAAACAATAAAAATTATGGACTGGCGAAGACACGAATCCAGCGTCTTAGTAGAAGCAGAGTACAGGGGTTCAGGGAAAAGACAGAGCATGAAAATCGTTCCATAAGAATTGGACATGAATACGGGAATGCGATTGAACTTACAAAACAGAAACATTGGAAATCCATCAACGATTCTACAGTAGTCTTGAAACACCCTGTTGTAGCCTATGCGCAGTGCAGTAGTAATGAAATACAAGAACTAGTGATGTATAATGGTTTTACAGTGAAATGAAGATCTTTGCAGACAGCTGGAGGATGCCCAAAACTTAGACGCCTACATAAACGTCAATGCCACCGCCGGCTCCGTCTTTGCACACGTAGGTGCCCTTGTCCTTGACCTTGAGGGGACCCTTCTTGTGACCAGTTGCAGGACTTTTGAAATAGCAGTTCTGCTGGGCTGGTGGCAGCTCAACCGTGGCACCCACGTCCACCTCGATAGTAACATCCACCTCAACTGGTATGATAATCACCTTCTTACTTGAGTCATTCTTGATCTTGCAGTTGGCCTCCACGGCGCTAAGCGCCGCGCTTATCAGCAGCGCGCAGGCCAGCGATGACACGAGAGCTCGCGAGCCCATGGATGAAGTCCTAAGAGGAAAGCTAAAGAGGGCGAGAGTGAGTCGTGCAGAAGCTGTAAGGCAACGTATCTGGGTATGTGTGCTTCAGAGATGCAGGTGCTGCATTCGCAACCAATACAGCCAACAATCTTATAGTTCCTGTGTGCCATCTTTCCCTGCCAAATAAAGACAATGTCGCTCTCGACGCCGACCGTCTCGCCTTGGGCCAACTCGTCGAATTCGGTCGTTCATGGTCCCCCTTCTTATGAAAGGAAGACGACTGGCGGCCTGCGTATGCTGAAATGTCCCTTGTCATTGATACAAACTTGGGCCAACTCGTCGAATTCGGTCGTTCATGGTCCCCCTTCTTATGAAAGGAAGACGACTGGCGGCCTGCGTATGCTGAAATGTCCCTTGTCATTGATACAAGCAAGTGCCTTCTCATGGCCTAGCCTGCACACAAAATGAGGGCTTGCACACCGCAGGAATTACTGCGTATAAAGATTGCCTATATGTGGACTTGAAATTTCTCCCAGGGCAATAACTGGTACGTTCCTGTCAAGGCGTTGACAATGGCAGTGGATAGAAACACATTTGTTAGCATACGGTGCAAATCATTGTAGAGTCAAAGAGAGATGATGTGAGATATCTTATAGACCGCGAAATCAGCACAAGCTCAACAGAAATTTAAGGGAGGGCCTTAAAATGCATGTACATAATATGAAAAAAAGAAGATGGCTTAAGGTTTTCACTACAATATTCACAGCTGAAAAAGCTCCACCACGAGAATCCTCTATGCAAAAAAACAACCCAAAAAAAAACACACATTCCAATAGTTGCACAAATGTCTTACTTCTTTTTGTATGGGTATTGATATTTAGGGAGTCTCCTGATGTTTCATGGAAGGTCTGAAGGCTGAGTACACCGCCTTGTTATTTTGATTCTAGAGTATTGATGAAGCTTAAAGCCAAATACAACAACCATATGGGTGGCTGCAAACCATAAAATGATAACGAGCCATAAGAACATACGTGCCATACATAGATCATACATCTATGAATATCTAGGTAATGTTTGCGTGTGCATGTTTATAATAATTTGACTTGGTAAGGGATCTGAAAAAAATAAACAAGATCAAAATACGAAAAGCATAGATCATTATTCTTCGCACACAGTAAGTGATAAAATTATTGTTCGTACACATAAAATCCCTTTTAGGTGTATGCGATTGGGATACTTAATCTTAGATTTTACGAGCACCTTTTCGACATGATGCAAAAGAGGCACTATGGGAGCCTAATCGAGTAGGGTATTATAGAGGTGCATCTAATTTGCTAGCACACAAAGTCTGCACCAGCCATTTTGGCATAGTTTTTGCCTCCTCAATATGAGCTATCTCATCAACAAGTGCATCATGTAAATCTGCATTAGAAATAGGATGATTTTCATCGTCACATGAAACCTAGAAAGGTTGAGAAGTTGCCTCATTTGGACGAGGACTAGGCTGTCCACCTGTAAAAAGAGGCAACAAAGTATCATACATGTCTTTGTCACTAACAGATATCTCCTTAGTACATGAAAGCAATGGTTGAATAGCATCTTCCACAAAAACTACATCCCGAGAGTGCATTTAGTATGTGGATGATATAGTTGATATCCTTTACTTTCAGATCTGTACGCCACAAAAATACATTTTAGTGCTTTATCATTCAATTTTCTACTATGTTGTTCACTCACTAATGCATATGCCAAACAACAAAAAAAAAACACAGATGAGCAATAGTTGGCTTGCTTATAATAATAATGTTTATAATAATGTGACTTGGTAAGGGATCTGAAAGAAAATAAACAAGATCAATACGAAAAGCATAGATCATTATTCTTCGCACAGAGTAAGTGATAAAATTATTGTTCGTACACATAAAATCCCTTTTAGGTGTATGCGTTTTGGATACTTAATCTTAGATTTTACGAGCACCTTTTCGACACGATTTAATCAATTTCTAACATTGATAGAAATGATTACGTGCAGACGTATTGTGGCTGTTTTTTTTTTTTTTCTCCTTTGAGTGTGTACGAATCGCAGGTACAATATCCTCGCCAATAGCCCCCAACCTATTTCCACTCTAAGTTTTCACAGCCATAGACTCTAGAAGGCGATTCAAATATTTATAATTCATGCAAGTAAAACATTTTTATCTTCCTCGTCTTCTTCTTATATTAATCTTACATTTGATACTTCGTCAAGCAATACAAATGTGTCTGAAGCCATGGGTTTAATGTCTGCAAGTTTTCGAACATCCAGTTGTTCGATTGAATAGTTATGATTTATGGAAGTAATATGTCTTTTTCTTCTTCATCTTCCTCTTATATTGATCTTATATACTTGATTCTTCATTTAGGCAAAATGAATGTTTCTTAATCCATGGGTTTAAGATCCAACTAACGTCTTTGAAGTTCTAGTTGTTCTATTGGATAATGTTGATTGTGTACATACATAAACAAAGAATGTGCGAGGAGACAACCATACATACATAAGTGCATGAATACATCCTACATACATGAACATCTATGTAGAACCTTCAGTATGTATTGTTGCATAAATACACCGTACATAGATGAATATCCTGTAACTTTTCAAGTATGTATTGTTGATATATTTCGATGGTGATATGTGTCAACACTTAGGCAAATTTTTCCCTCTTTAGGACGTTCCTTTTTCCCCTTGACTTGTACACATGGCTATAAGTTTGACAAGCCACTTATATTTGTACATCCACTTGGCAATAGATTATGTATTGTTTTGTGCTCTAAACCTCTTATTCGTCCTTGTGCTATTACTGTGCTTTCGTAGACGTCAAACTCAAACATTTGGTAATAGAAATGGTCACGCCTTCCAATGTCATGCCCTTGGCACTCGTCTAGTCATAGTCTGAGAATTATCCATTTATATTCGTTTCCTCATTGGCTAGGAGGGCCACTTGCTACTCAGATTTAGTAAGTTATCATTAAGATACAACAAAGTTGTGAATGGCTTCCACATCTCATCGAGATTTTGAGAATGTAGCCATTAATATTTGTCGAGTTTTTCACACTTTTGAATTCGTTCATCAAATGAATATCTCTCACCTATGTAGGTGTTGCGTATACCCCGTCCATAGTCTCCCATATCTTCATGCTTGTGCTTTGGACTTGAATGTGACCTATGTAGAGCGATAAGAGCCTCTTTGGTGACTACCACTCCTCACTATGGGGAAGCAAGAGAGCTACCACATCTGGTTCGTATGGGATGCCCTAAGTTGAAAACCATTTTGTCTTGCAAACTCCATTCTTATGCCCACCTCGCCTTTTAATGATTTCCATGGGACATCCAAGTAGGTAACCACATGTTCTTTGGCTTGCATTAGGGTGTAACACCACTCTTTGGGCAACATATGGATGGCCACCCCTTTGATAATATATAGACAATCACCTATCGACTTCAATAAGAGAGACCATCTCCTCTTACACATGGTGACGAACTTGATGAGGACAGCTACCTATGTGTATTGTATGACCAACCACTCTTGGATTACCTCTTATGAACCCAACCTATGAGCTTCAAAATAAGAAGCTACTTCCTATGAATCTCATGCATAGGCAATTACCTCAAGTAGTAAAGGATTATGTGTTCCTATTGTGTTGGTGCTCGTTGGAAACCATCATGGTGACCAAACCGACCATCCCCTCACCTTACTAGCTACCTGATCATCCACTCTTACCTACAATCCATTCTTGGAAGCCACACAATAGTAAGGTCTTATGTTATTGGTTACCTGACCAGAAGCTCATAGATTCATTCTATGAGATTTTGAGAATGTAGTCATTGATATTGGTTGAGTTTCTCACACTTTTCAATTCATTCATCATTTGAATATCTCTCACCTATGTAGGTGTTGGGTATAACCCGTCCATAGTCTCCTATATCTTCATGCTTGTCCTTTGGACTTGAATGTGACATAGCAATCTGATGCAAAGGAGGCACTATGAGAGCTTGATCGAGTAGGATATGATAGAGGTGCATCCAATTTGCTACCACACAAAGTTTGCACCAGTCATTTTGGTATAGTTTTTGCCTCCTCAATATCAGCTGTCTCATCAACAAGTGCATCATGTAAATCTACATTAGAAATAGGATGATTTTCATCATCACATGAAACCTGCAAAGGTTGAGAAGATGCTTCATTTGGACAGGACTAGGCTCTCCACCTGTAAAAAGAGGCAGCAAAGTATCATACATGTCTTTGTCACTAACAAATGTCTCCTTAGTATATGAAAGTAATACCTGAATAGCATCTTCCACAAAAACAACATCACGGCTAACCAGAATGCATTTAGTATGTGGATGATATAGACGATATCCTTTACTTTCAGAACTGTACGCAACAAAAATACATTTTAGTGCTTTATCATCCAATTTCCTACGATGTTGTTCACTCACTAATGCATATGCCAAACAACAAAAAAAACAAACACATGAGCAACAATTTGCTTGCGATCATGCCAATCCTCATATGGAGTGATAGACTTCAACGCTTTAGTGGGACACCTATTCAGTATATATGCGACACACATGACATCCTCAAGCCAGAAACTATGTGGTAAAGTGTGACTCTTGATTATACACGGTGCAATCTCTATGAGTGACCTATTCTTTCGTTCAATAATTCCATTCTATTAAGGTGTATACGAGAAATGCATTAAAATCAAAAGACATATATTTCCCCCCTTCGATTAGAAGGGAGGGTGCCCATTTTACATGCTCACAAATTTTTAGCCCAAACCAAAAACTATTTGAAGCACATGAACAATTCAGACTTTGCCTTCAATGGATAGACCCATGCATGCGTGGAAACATCATCGATAAAAGTCACAAATTAAAGATAATTTCGAAAAGAAGGTATCTGCATAGGACCACAGGCACCACTATGTAAAAGGTGCAATTTCTCACTAGCCCGTACTGAACCATCTTTTGGAAAGGAGAAACGCTGCATTTTGCCCAAAATATAATCTTCTCAAACATGTTTTCCGGGTGCCTCTAGTTTGGGCAAAGAGGACACCATTTCACATTTGTGTAGGCGTAGCAAACTAGCAAAATTCAAGTGAGGAGAGTGTGCATGCCAAAGCTTTGAATCCGACACAACCTAAGAATCATGTAATGCACATGCGGAATCATTCACAGATCTTTCATAGTGTATGAGTTTATACAACCCACGACATACAATGCCAAAAGCCATAATCACATTGCCATTTGATAGATCATGAACTGTGCATCTGTCATCAACAAATTTCACAACCAAGCCAATTAAGTGTGGCACATTGAGGGAGAGAGAGAGAGGGAGAGGGAGAGACGCGTAGTTATGTGGGCATTTGATCTCATTTATTTATAACTTTATTTACATTGTTTTTTATTCAATTTATATATTATCATTAAGTTTATTAGTTCTAACAAAGCTATGAGGCTCAGAGAGAATGCCCGCATAATGAATATCTACGTAATGTTTGAGTAAGCATGTTTATAATAATGTGACTTGGTAAGGGATCTCCAAAAATAAACAAGATCAATACGAAAAGCAAAGATCATTATTCCTCGCACACATAAAGTGATAAAATTATTGTTCGTACACATAAAATCGCTTTTAGGTGTATGCGACTGGGAAACTTAATCTTAGATTCAAGGAAAGACACAACATGAAAATAGTTCCGTAAGAATTGAACATGAATGCAGGAATGCAATAGAACTCCGATCATCTTGTGTGGTAGGTCACAACTTCGATTCTCAGAATCTATATTAGAGCCTAGGATGTAGGCTTGGGCAAGGTGGACAGAATGTGCATGGGTTGCTCTCAATGGTGAGCCCAACAAAGATTAGAGTGTATCTCCCAATCCCTAGGTCATATTTAGACTTGTAAAATGCTATTAAAAGCATTTGATATGAGTGTTCCAATAGAAGCACCTAGAGTGAGGATCCTAGATACCTTGCATGGGTGAGAACTATGTTCACGAGACCACGATTGAGAGAAAGGAAAGTCTGTAAGCTAGTGTCCAAGAACAAAAATGCAAGGCTCAAGATACCAAGGTTGAGAGCAAGGCAAGTCCATAGGCAAGTGGCCAAGAAGCAGAAATGCAAGGTTCAAGAGGCCAAGGTTGAAAACAAAAAGGTTCAAAAGAGTGTGCAAGGGTGAGGAAATCAATTCAAGAGATTGGTCATTGAGAACAATGATCCTTAGAAGGCGAACAAAGTGTTAGAATTAGAAAATGATAGGTAAGAGATGGTTGAACTACATCGTAAGAGAAAGGATTAGGAGGTAATCCCCAACCGTGGCTTTTGGGGCTAATGGTTAATCCATCACACTCTAAACTGGCAGGTCATGAGCTGGAATCCCATATGATAGGTCATACATCCATGGGATCCATTTATCGTCTACTTTTGGGGGATAATATCAATCGAATGAATGGATGAGTGAATTTCAACCATCACTCGAAAACCTAATGCATTAAACACTACAGTACACACGCCCAAATCCCTTGCCTTATAGTGTAACAAATCATCTTTTATAGTCGAACCAATCATCTTTGAGCAATAAAGGTGATAGTTACACTTCATAGTAACTTCCTTTCGCTTTTTTTTTTTTGTCTTATAATAGGTGTGGCTTAATTTCCTTACCGCCTCCTATGTAAGTTTTTCATCTCATAAACACTACATCAGTATAATTGAATATAAGGAACCTCTATAATGTGTAATAATGCAACGCTTTGAACCACTTTATTGAGATGAAGGTAGAAGCGAGACTCTTTCAAGACCTCCATTTCTCAAATCATCAATGAATTAGGTTCCATGTGTTGTTCTTATTTATATTCTTGTTTCTAAGGTTTGTGATAGTCTCTGAAAGTTCTTTGTCATATAGAACCATACATTGAAGTGGAAAGCCCTCCTCTTTATGATTATGTGGACATTACACATGCATCCTCTTATGTTACCATTTTTATTCCTTAATCCTCTTTATTGTCTTTCATGAGCAAGTCCACTTTTTATCCAATTTTAGCCGTGCTTGATCTGAAACCTCTATTTCTATTAGTTCATTACACATAATTATTACTGTTAGAATTTGCTTCAAAAGACGATTGTATTTCACCGATCCCTATCTTTCTTTCGTCTTTGTGAAAAGAGAAAAGAAAATATCAATAATATGAACTGCTTGAGATCCCTGCTGGAAAAATTAAAAAATCATACATAAAGAGGAACAAAGAGTGGAACATAGAGACAGAGAGAGAGAGAGAGAATGACTCGCGGTTATGTCGGCATGTCATTTCATTTATTTATAACTTTAGTTACATTTCTTTCTTGATTTAATGTATATATTATCATTAATTTTATTAGTTCTAACAAAGCTATGAGGCTCACAAAGAATGCTTGAGGATCTAAAGCGCTTGTGCAATATGCACCCAACGAACAAGAATACAACCTTTGGGAATCTATCCACTCTCACCAAGAGCAAATACATATCAGGTCTCACATTTAAAAATGTACCGCTCTTCACTAGCTCTAGCTCTCCACTCGTATATTGCTATCGAAAATACATGGATGCTCTCTAACATCCAATCGCTTTACCCAACAAAGCTTGCTTCCAGTTTATTTATCGCTATAACAACATGACTCTCTCAAGGGCATGACAAATCAATATTGATTTGGGGCACAAATAGAAGAGGTTTCCTGAGTGTTCCATGCACGAAAGCCCTTCTCCAACATCTAGCTAGAGAGGAGTAGGAGGCAAAGGCCCTCCTCCAAGCGTTAGTCATTTCAATTAAGACCGAGGGGAGAGAAAAACTGTTTTAATAGGCATGAAACCAACCGGATTTTATGACATTGATGATCCGCTTGAAGGTAATCACAATCTGGTAGTGATCAGAGATGACCACTCCACACTGCGAGAGAGGGAAGGGAGTGCCAACTACTGACAATATTCTGTGAGAGATGGCTCCAATTGAGTCTTGCTTTTTGCAAGTCAACACAAACTTGAGTTTTGAACAAGAGAAACTAACAATATCCTTGATCTCCACCAGATCCACGTGTAACTTCACTTGGTTCCGAAATTTCTTCTCCTACCCATCAATCAATCATGCCATCCTCTTCCATCTATCAAAAAGGAACTCCACCATATTAAAGTCCCCACAAAGAATCTCGTTGAGGGGTAGGGAGTCCAAGGACTGCCAAGTGGAAGTTCTTTCCGAAACTGTATTAGGAGCATACAAGGCGATGATAGGGAAGTATTGGGGACCCCGAAAAGAAGCATCAACCCATCGATGGTTCTACTCAGCAAGGGAATTCACAATTCTAGGTTCCCAACTTATACTAAGGCCGATATCCGTGCCACCATTTTCCCTTGGGTGTACTGTGGAGAGGTAGACACAAGACGAGGAAATGCTCTTAAGTATCTTTGGTAGGTTGTGCCCTTGGATTTCGATCTCTTGAAGGAAAATGAGGTCCAAGTTTATGCTTTTATCATAGATCCACTCACCAATCAGTATCGCTCTTGAGGGGTCCAATAGCCCTGTAACATTGAGAGACACGATAATGATAATCGGAGATTGAGATCTTTGCACGGAGGGGCCTTATCCCTCTTTTTCTTGTTTTCCTCCTCCACTTTTCTTTTTTGAGGGAGAAGGATCCTTACATAATAGTTTCCCCTAAAGGGGCAACTTCCATAGTATCTCGACCAGTTGCTTTTCTTCGTGGGAAGCCTTATTCGAAAAGGAGTGTGTTATCTTTCCGAGATTGTAGAACCAATTATGGAGCTTTCATTAAGCTAGCTAGCATTGCTGTTGGTGGTGAGCCCAACCTCTTTGCTAGTGGTGTTTCCTTCTTGGTTGCTCTTCTTGCATTTCGAATCTTCAAGGGTTGCCTCCTTCCTATTCGAAATCATCAAGGGTTGCCTCCTCACTACGATAATCTATGTGATTCATTCCCTATGGTTAATTTAGGTTATTGACCTCCTTTTCAAAGTTGCAAATCTGTGTCCACTCCGGTCGGTCAATCGCAAATACCTATGAGGTCTCACATCTAGTAATATATCGCTCCTCACCAGCTCTAGCTCTCCACTTGTATATTGCTCTTGCAAATAGGCGGATGCTCCTGCAATGTCTTGGAAAGGAATAAGAGACTCCAGTACGTGATAACCAACGTTTACGCTCTATTCATAATTAAGAGAGAAATGATTCCGCTATTCTACGTGGCCGTTGACACCTCACCTATCTAAGTTTGTATTTCAATTCTACTTTCGGCACCTCGAGCCTCCAAAAGAGAGAGGAAAAAATCCAAAGGAAAAAAAAAAAAGAGAAATTGTGTCGAATGTCAAGTTTTCTCATAGACCATAGCCCCAAAACCAACATGGAGGAGACAAGCTGGCCATGAGAAGAAAAATTCTTGAAAGAGGTGGACTTTTGTATGCATGTGATAATGAAAGATACTGTACGAAATCCAAATTAGTTATATCTTATGAATTTGAATTCCATTCGCAGTAGACTGTTGCCTACCCAGCAGATACATCTTGATGGCACAAAGGCATGTATATGCAAATTAGCGTGCATGCAAACTTTCAGTCCCTTACTCCGAAGTGACATTGATCCGGTGCTGCACTTGAACGTACTTGTCCGAAGTGACATTGATCAGGTGCTGCACATGAAATTACTTGTTGATCTATACTTCTTGAAATTACTTGTTGATCTATACTTCTTTTATAGGGAGACAGAAGTCGCAGAGCTATCTTTCAAAGCGTTACTATTAATTCGCACCAGCTCAATGCCTTGCGATGTATTCATGAAAACAATAAAAAATATGGACTGGCGAAGACACGAATCCAGCGTCTTACTAGAAGCAGAGTACACAGGGGTTCAGGGAAAAGACAGAGCATGAAAATCGTTCCATAAGAATTGGACATGAATACGGGAATGCGATTGAACTTACAAAATAGAAACATTGGAAATCCATCAACGATTTTACAGTAGTCTTGAAACACCCTGTTGTAGCCTATGCGCAGTGCAGGAATATTGAAATACAAGAACTAGTGATGTATATTGGTTTTACAGTGAAATGAAGATCTTTGCAGACAGCTGGAGGATGCCCAAAACATAGACACCTACATAAACGTCAATGCCACCGCCGGCTCCGTCTTTGCACACGTAGGTGCCCTTGTCCTTGAACTTGAGGGGACCCTTCTTGTGACCACTTGCAGGATTTTTAAAATAGCAGTTCTGCTGGGCTGGTGGCAGCTCAACCGTGGCACCCACGTCCACCTCGATAGTAACATCCACCTCAACTGGTATGATAATCACCTTCTTACTTGAGTCATTCTTGATCTTGCAGTTGGCCTCCACGGCGCTAAGCGCCGCGCTCATAAGCAGCGCGCAGGCCAGCGATGACACGAGAGCTCGCGAGCCCATGGATGAAGTCCTAAGAGGAAAGCTAAAGAGGGCGAGAGTGAGTCGTGCAGAAGCTGTAAGGCAACGTATCTGGGTATGTGTGCTTCAGAGATGCAGGTGCTGCATTCGCAACCGATACAGCCAACAATCTTATAGTTCCTGTGTGCCATCTTTCCCTGCCAAATAAAGACAATGTCGCTCTCGACGCCGACCGTCTCGCCTTGGACCAACTCGTCGAATTCGGTCGTTCATGGTCCCCCTTCTTATGAAAGGAAGACGACTGGCGGCCTGCGTATGCTGAAATGTCCATTGTCATTGATACAAACAAGTACCTTCTCATGGCCTTGCCTGCACACAAAATGAGGGCTTGCACACCGCAGGAATTACTGCGTATAAAGATTGCCTATATGTGGACTTGAAATTTCTCCCAGAGCAATAACTCGTACGTTCCTGTCAAGGCGTTGACAATGGCAGTGGATAGAAACACATTTGTTAGCATACGGTGCAAATCATTGTAGAGTCAAAGAGAGATGATGTGAGATATCTCATAGACCGCGAAATCAGCACAAGCTCAACAGAAATTTAAGGGAGGGCCTTAAAATGTATGTACATAATATGAAAAAAAGAAGATGGCTTAAGGTTTTCACTACAATATTCACAGCTGAAAAAGCTCCACCACGAGAATCCTCTATGCAAAAAAACAACCCAAAAAAAAACACACACATTCCAATAGTGGCACAAATGTCTTACTTCTTTTTGTATGGGTATTGATATTTAGGGAGTCTCCTGATATTTCATGGAAGGTCGGAAGGCTGAGTACACCACCTTGTTATTTTGATTCTAGAGTATTGATGAAGCTCAAAGCCAAATACAACAACCATATGGGTGGCTGCAAACCATAAAATGATAACGAGCCATAAGTACATACGTGCCATACATAGATCATACATCTATGAATATCTACGTAATGTTTGCGTGTGCATGTTTATAATAATGTGACTTGCTAAGGGATCTGAAAAAAAAAAACAAGATCAATACGAAAAGCATAGATCATTATTCTTCGCACACAGTAAGTACTAAAATTATTGTTCGTACACACAAAATCCCTTTTAGGTGTATGCGATTTGATACTTATTCTTAAATTTTATGAGCACCTTTTCGACATGATGCAAAAGAGGCACTATGGGAGCCTGATGGAGTAAGATATTATAGAGGTGCATCTAATTTGCTACCACACAAAGTCTGCACCAGCCATTTTGGCATAGTTTTTGCCTCCTCAATATGAGCTATCTCATCAACAAGTGCATCATGTAAATCTGCATTAGAAATAGGATGATTTTCATCGTCACATGAAACCTGCAAAGGTTGAGAAGTTGCCTCATTTGGAGGAGGACTAGGCTGTCCACCTGTAAAAAGAGGCAGCAAAGTATCATACATGTCTTTGTCACTAACAGATGTCTCCGTAGTACATGAAAGCAAGGGTTGAATACCATCTTCCACAAAAACAACATCACAACTAACCAGAATGCATTTAGTATGTGGATGATCTAGTTGATATCCTTTACTTTCAGAACTGTACGCCACAAAAATACATTTTAGTGCTTTATCATTCAATTTTCTACGATGTTGTTCACTCACTAATGCATATGCAGAACAACAAAAAAAAGCACAGATGAGCAATAGTTGGCTTGCTTATAATAATAATGTTTATAATAATGTGTCTTGGTAAGGGATCTGAAAAAAAATAAACCACATCAATACGAAAAGCATAGATCATTATTCTTCGCACACAGTAAGTGATAAAATTATTGTTCGTACACATAAAATCCCTTTTAGGTGTATGCGTTTTGGATACTTAATCTTAGATTTTACGAGCACCTTTTCGACACGATTTAATCAATTTCTAACATTGATAGAAATGATTACGTGCAGACGTATTGTGGCTGTTCTTTTTTTTTTCACCTTTGAGTGTGTACGAATCGTAGGAATCAAAATCCTCGCCAATAGCCCCCAACCTATTTCCACTCTAAGTTTTCACAGCCATAGACTCTAGTAAGCGATTCAAATATTTATAATTCATGCAAGTAAAACATTTTTACCTTCCTCGTCTTCTTCTTATATTAATCTTATATTTGATACTTCGTCAAGCAATACAAATGTGTCTGAAGCCATGGGTTTAATCTCTGCAAGTTTTCGAACATCCAGTTGCTCGATTGAATAGTTATGATTTATGGAAGTAATATATCTTTCTCTTCTTCATCTTCCTCTTATATTGATCTTATATACTTGATTCTTCATTTAGGCAAAATGAATGTTTCTTAATCCATGGGTTTAAGATACAACTTAATTCTTTGAAGTTCTAGTTGTTCTATTGGATAATGGTGATTGTGTACATACATAAACAAAGAATGTGCGAGGAGACAACCATACATACATAAGTGCATGAATACATCCTACATACATGAACATCTATGTAGAATCTTCAGTATGTATTGTTGCATAAATACATCGTACATAGATGAATATCCTGTAACTTTTCAAGTATGTATTGTTGATATATTTCGATGGTGATATGTGTCAACACTTAGGACCACTGAGGCAAATTTTTCCTTCTTTAGGACGTTCCTTTTTCCCCTTGACTTGTACACATGGCTATAAGTTTGACAAGCCACTTATATTTGTACATCCACTTGGCAATAGATTATGTATTGTTTTGTGCTCTAAACCTCTTATTCGTCCTTGTGCTATTCCTGTGCTTTTGTAGACGTCAAACTCAAACATTTGGTAATAGAAATGGTCACGCCTTCCAATGTCATGCCCTTGGCACTCGTCTAGTCATAGTCTGAGAATTATCCATTTATATTCGTTTCCTCATTGGCTAGGAGGGCCACTTGCTACTCAGATTTAGTAAGTTATCATCAAGATACAGCAAAGTTGTGAATAGCTTCCACATCTCAGCTAGATTTTGAGAATGTAGTCATTAATATTGGTCGAGTTTTTCACACTTTTGAATTCTTTCATCAAATGAATATCTCTCACCTATGTAGGTGTTGCGTATACCCCGTCCATGGTCTCCCATATCTTCATGCTTGTGCTTTGGACTTGAATGTGACCTATGTAGAGCGATAAGAGCCTCTTTGGTGACTACCACTCCTCACTATGGGGAAGCAAGAGAGCTACCACATTTGGTTAGTATGGGATGCCCTAAGGTGAAAACCATTTTGTCTTGCAAACTCCATTCTTATGCCCACCTCGCCTTTTAATGATTTCCATGGGACATCCAAGTAGGTAACCACATGTTCTTTGGCTTGCACTAGGGTATAACACCACTCTTTGGGCAATATATGGATGGCCACCCCTTTAATAATATATAGACAATCACCTATCGACTTCAATAAGAGAGACCATCTCCTCTTACACATGATAACGAACTTCATGAGGACAGCTACCTATGTGTATTGTATGACCAACCACTCTTGGATTACCTCTTATGAACCCAACCTATGAGCTTCAACATAAGAAGCTACTTCCTATGAATCTCATGCATAGGCAATTACCTCAAGTAGTAAAGGATTATATGTTCCTATTGTGTTGGTGCTCGTTGGAAACCATCATGGTGACCAAACCGACCATCCCCTCACCTTACTGCCTACCTGATTATCCACTCTTAGCTACAATCCATTCTTGGAAGCCACACAATAGTAAGGTCTTATGTTCTTGGTTACCTGACCAGAAGCTCATAGATTCATTCTATGAGATTTTGAGAATGTAGTCATTGATATTGGTTGAGTTTCTCACACTTTTCAATTCGTTCATCAATTGAATATCTCTCACCTATGTAGGTGTTGGGTATAACCCGTCCATAGTCTCCTATATCTTCATGCTTGTCCTTTGGACTTGAATGTGACATAGCAATCTGATGCAAAGGAGGCACTATGAGAGCTTGATCGAGTAGGATATCATAGAGGGGCATCTAATTTGCTACCACGCAAAGTCTGCACCAGCCATTTTGGCATAGTTTTTGCCTCCTTAATATCAGCTGTCTCATCAACAAGTGCATCTTTAAATCTGCATTAGAAATAGGATGATTTTCATCATCACATGAAACCTGCAAAGGTTGAGAAGATGCTTCATTTGGATAGGACTAGGCTCTCCACCTATAAAAAGAGGCAGCAAAGTATCATACATGTCTTTGTCACTAACAAATGTCTCCTTAGTATATGAAAGTAATAACTGAGATGCATCTTCCACAAAAACAACATCACGGCTAACCAGAATGCATTTAGTATGTGGATGATATAGACGATATCCTTTACTTTCAGAACTGTACGCAACAAAAATACATTTTATTGCTTTATCATCCAATTTTCTACGATGTTGTTCACTCACTAATGCATATGCCAAACAAGAAAAAAAACACAGATGAGCAACAGTTGGCTTGCGATCATGCCAATCCTCATATGGAGTGATAGACTTCAATGCTTTACTGGGACACCTATTTAGTATATATGCGACACACATGACATCCTCAAGCTAGAAACTATGTGGTAAAGCGTGACTCTTGATTATACACGGTGCCATCTCTATGAGTGACCTATTCTTTCGTTCACCAATTCCATTCTATTAAGGTGTATACGAGACTCTATAGTGGTGTTTTATCCCAGGTTCTGCCTGAAATGCATTAAAATCAAAAGACGTATATTTCCCCCCTTCGATGAGAAGGGAGGGTGCCCATTCTCAATGCTCACAAATTTTTAGCCCAAACCAAAAACTATTTGAAGTACATGAAAAATTCAGACTTTTCCTTCAATGGATAGATCCATGCATGCATGGAAACATCATCGATGAAGGTCACAAATTAAAGATAATTTTGAAAAGAAGGTATCTGCATAGGACCACAGGGACCACTATGTACAAGGTGCAATTTCTGAGTAGCCCGTACTAAACCATCTTTTGGAAAGGAGGAATGCTTCATTTTGCCCATAATGTAGCCTTCTCAAACATGTTTGCTGGGTGCCTCTAGTTTGGGCAAAGAGGACACAATTTCACATTTGTGTAGGCGTAGCAAACTAGCAAAATTCAAGTAAGGAGAGCGTGCATGCCAAACCTTTGAATCCGACACAACCTGAGAATCATGTACTGCACATGCGGAATCATTCACAAATCTTTCATAGTCTATGAGCTTATACAACCCACGACATACAATGCCAAAAGCCATAATCACATTCCCATTTGATAGATCATGAACTGTGCATCTATCATCAACAAATTTCACAACCAAGGCAATTAAGTGTGGCACATAGAGGGAGAGAGAGAGAGAGAGGGAGAGGGACAGACGCATAGTTATGTGGGCATTTGATCTCATTTATTTATAACTTTATCTACATTGTTTTTTTATTCAATTTATATATTATCATTAAGTTAATTAGTTCTAACAAAGCTAGGAGGCTCAGAAAGAATACCCGCATAATGAATATCTACGTAATGTTTGAGTAAGCATGTTTATAATAATGTGACTTGGTAAGGGATCTCCAAAAATAAACAAGATCAATACGAAAAGCATAGATCACTATTCTTCGCACACATAAAGTGATAAAATTATTGTTCGTACACATAAAATCGCTTTTAGGTGTATGCGACTGGGAAACTTAATCTTAGATTCAAGGAAAGAAAAAGCATGAAAATAGTTCCGTAAGAATTGAACACAAATGCAGGAATGCAATAGAACTCCGATCATCTTGTGTGGTAGGTCACAAGTTCAATTCCCACAATCTATATTAGAGCGTAGGATGTAGGCTTGGGCAAGGTGGACAGAATGTGCATGAGTTGCTCTCAATGGTGAGCCCAACAAAGATTAGAGTGTATCTCCCAATCCCTCGGTCATATTTAGACTTGTAAAATGCTATTAAAAGCACTTGATATGAGTGTTCCAATAGAAGCACCTAGATTGAGTATCCTAGATACCTTGCATGGGTGAGAACTATGTTCATGAGACCACGATTGAGAGAAAGGCAAGTCTATAAGCTAGTGTCCAAGAACAAAAATGCAAGGCTCAAGGTACCAAGGTTGAGAGCAAGGCAAGCCCATAGGCAAGCGGCCAAGAAGTAGAAAGGCAAGGTTCAAGAGACCAAAGTTGAAAACAAAAAGGTTCAAAAGAGTGTGCAAGGGTGAGGAAATCAATTCAAGAGATTGATCATTGAGAACAACGATCCCTAGAAGGCGAACAAAGTGTTCGAATTAAAAAATGATAGGCAAAAGATGGTTGAAGTACATCGTAAGAGAAAGGATTAGGAGGTAATCCCCAACCGTGGCATTTGAGGCTAATGGTTAATCCATCACACTCTAAACTGGCAGGTCATGAGTTGGAATCCCATATGATAGGTCATACTTCCATGGGATCCATTTATCGTCTACTTTTGAGGGATAATATCAATCGAATGAATGGATGATTGAATTTGAACCATCACTCCAAAACCTAATGCGTTAAACACTACAGTACACACGCCCAAATCCCTTGCCTTATAGTGTAACAAATCATCTTTTATAGTGGAACAAATCATCTTTGAGTAATAAAGGTGATAGTTACACTTCATAGTAACTTTTTTTCGCTATTTTTTTTGTCTTACAATAGGTGAGGCTTAATTCCCTCACCGCCTCCTATGTGAGTTTTTCATCTCATAAACACTACATCAGTATAATTGAATATAAGAAAGCTCTATAATGTGCAATAACGCAACGCTTTGAACCACTTTATTGAGATGAAGGTAGAAACGAGACTCTTTCAAGACCTCCATTTCTCAAATCATCAATGAATTAGGTTCCATGTGTTGTTCTTATTTATATTCTTGTTTCTTAGGTTTGTGATAGTCTCTGAAAGTTCTTTGTCATATAGAACCATACATTGAAGTGGAAAGCCCTCCTCTTTATGATTATGTGGACATTACACATGCATCCTCTTATGTTACCATTTTTATTCCTTAATCCTCTTTATTGTCTTTCATGAACAAGTCCACTTTTTATCCAATTTTAACCGTGCCTGATCTGAAACCTCTATTTCTATTAATTCATTACACATAATTATTACTTTTACAATTTGCTTCAAAAGACGATAGTATTTCACCGATCCCTATCTTTCTTTCGTCTTTGTGAAAAGAGAAAAGAAAATATCAATAATATGTAGTGCTTGAGAGAGAGAATGACTCGTGGTTATGTGGGCATGTCATTTCATTTATTTATAACTTTATTTACATTTCTTTCTTGATTTAATTTATATATTATCATTAATTTTATTAGTTCTAACAAAGCTATGAGGCTCACAGAGAATGCTTGAGGATCTAAAGCGCTTGTGCAATATGCACCCAACGAACAAGAATACAATCCTTTGGGAATCTATCCACTCTCACCAAGAGCAAATACATATCAGGTCTCACATTTAAAAATGTACCGCTCTTCACTAGCTCTAGCTCTCCCTTCTAGTTTTTTTATCCCTATAACACTCTCAAGTGCATGAAAAAATCAATATTGATTTGGGGCACAAATAGAAAAGGTTTTTTGAGTGTTCCATGCAGGAAAGCCCTTCTCCAACATCTAGCTAGAGAGGATTAGGAGGCAAAGGCCCTGCTCCAAGCCTTAGTCATTTCAATTTAGACCGAGAGGAGAGAAAAACTGTTTTTATAGGCATGAAACCAACCGGATTTTATGACATTGATGATCCGCTTGAAGGTAATCACAATCTGGTAGTGATCACAGATGACCACTCCACACTGCCAGAGAGGGAAGGGAGCCCCAACTACTGAGAATATTTTGTGAGAGGAGTAGGAGGCAAAGGCCCTACTCCAAGCCTTAGTCATTTCAATTTAGACCGAGGGAAGAGAAAAACTATTCTGATTGGGATGGAACCAACCGGATTTTATGACATTGATGATCCGCTTGAAGGTAATCACAATCTGGTAGTGATCAGAGATGACCACTCCACACTCCCAGAGAGGGAAGGGAGCACCAACTACTGACAATATTCTGTGAGAGATGGCTCCAATTGAGCCTTGCTCTTTGCAAGTCAACACAAACTTGAGTTTTGAACAAGAGAAACTAACAATATCCTTGATCTCCACCGGATCCACGTGTAACTACACTTGGTTCCGAAATTCCTTCTCCTACCCATCAATCAATCATGCCATCCTCTTCCATCTATAAAAAAGGAACTCCACCATATTAAAGTCCCCACAAAGAATCTCATTGAGGGGTAGGGAGTCCAAGAACTTCCAAGTGGAAGTTCTTTCCCAAACTGTATTAGGAGCATACAAGGAGATGATGGGGAACTATTTGGCACCTCGAAAAGAAGCACCGACCCATCGATGGTTCTACTCAGCAAGGGAATCCACAACTCTAGGTTCCCAACTTATACTAATGCCGATATCCATGCCACCATTTCCCCTTGGGTATAGTGGAGAGGTAGACACAAGACGAGGAAATACTCTTAAGTATCTTTTGTAGTTCGTGCCCTTCGATTTCGATCTCTTGAAGGCAAATGACGTCCAAGTTTATGGTTTTATCATAGATCCACTTACCAATCAGTATTATTCTTAGGGGTCCAATAGCCCTCTAACATTGAGAGACACGATAATGATAATCGGAGATTGAGATCTTTGCACGGAGGGGCCTTATCCCTCTTTTTCTTGTTTTCCTTCTCCGCTTTTCTTTTTTGAGGGAGAGGGATCCTTACATAATAGTTTCCCCTAAAGGGGCAACTTCCATAGTATCTCGACCGGTTGCTTTTATTTGTGGGAAGCCTTATTCGAAAAGGAGTGTGTTATCTTTCCGGGATTGTAGAACCAATTATGGAGATTTCATTAAGCTAGCTAGAATTGTTGTTGGTGGTGAGCCGAACCTCTTTGCTAGTATTGTTTCCTTCTTGGTTGCTCTTCTTGCATTTCGAATCTTCAAGGGTTGCCTCCTTCCTATTCGAAATCATCAAGGGTTGCCTCCTCACTACGATAATCTATGTGATTCATTCCCTATGGTTAATCTAGGTTATTGACCTCCTTTTCCAACTTGCAAAAGTGTGTCCACTCCGGTCGGTCAATCGCAAATACCTATGAGGTCTCACATCTAGTAATATATCGCTCCTCACCAGCTCTAGCTCTCCACTCGTATATTGCTCTCGCAAATAGGCGGATGCTCCTGCAATGTCTTGGAAAGAAATAACAGACTCCAGTACGTGATAACCAATGTTTACGCTCTATTCATATTTAAGAGAGAAATGATTCTGCTATTCTACGTGGCCGTTGACACCTTCACCTATCTAAGTTTGTATTTCAATTCTACTTTCGGCACCTCGACCCTCCAAAAGAGAGTTGAAAAAATCCAAAGGAAAACTAAAAAAAGAGAAATTGTGTCGAATGTCAAGTTTCCTCATAGACCATAACCCAAAACCAACGTGGACGAGACAGGCTGGCCATGAGAAGGAAAATTGTTGAAAGAGGTGGACTTTTGTATGCATGTGATAATGAAAGATACTGTACGAAATCCAAATTAGTTATATTTTATGAATTTGAATTCCATTCGCAGTAGACTGTTGCCTACCCAGCAGATACATCTTTGATGGCACAGAGGCAAGTATATGCAAAGCGTGCATGCAAACTTTGTGTCCCTTACTCCAAAGTGACATTGATCCGGTGCTGCACTTGAACTTACCTGTCCGAAGTGACATTGATCAGGTGCTGCACATGAAATTACTTGTTGATCTATACTTCTTTTATAGGGAGACAGAAGGCGCTGAGCTATCTTTCAAAGCGTTACTATTAAATCGCACCAGCTCAAGGCCTTGCGATGTATTCATGAAAACAATAAAAACTATGGACTGGCGAAGACACGAATCCAGCGTCTTAGTAGGAGCAGAGTACACAGGGGTTCAGGGAAAAGACAGAGCATGAAAATCGTTCCATAAGAATTGGACATGAATACGGGAATGCGATTGAACTTACAAAACAGAAACATTGGAAATCCATCAACGATTTTACAGTAGTCTTGAAACACCCTGTAGTAGCCTATGCGCAGTGCAGTAGTAATGAAATACAAGAACTAGTGATGTATAATGATTTTACAGTGAAATGAAGATCTTTGCAGACAGCTGGAGGATGCCCAAAACATAGACGCCTACATAAACGTCAATGCCACCGCCGGCTCCGTCTTTGCACACGTAGGTGCCCTTGTCCTTGAGCTTGAGGGGACCCTTCTTGTGACCAGTTGCAGGATTTTTGAAATAGCAGTTCTGCAGGGCTGGTGGCAGCTCAACCGTGGCACCCACGTCCACCTCGATAGTAACATCCACCTCAACTGGTATGATAATCACCTTCTTACTTGAGTCATTCTTGATCTTGCAGTTGGCCTCCACGGCGCTAGGCGCCGCGCTCATCAGCAGCGCGCAGGCCAGCGATGACACGAGATCTCGCGAGCCCATGGATGAAGTCCTAAGAGGAAAGCTAAAGAAGGCGAGAGTGAGTCGTGCAGAAGCTGTAAGGCAATGTATCTGGGTATGTGTGCTTCAGAGATGCAGGTGCTGCATTCGCAACCGATACAGCCAACAATCTTATAGTTCCTGTGTCCCTTCTTTCCCTGCCAAATAAAGACAATGTCGCTCTCGACGCCGACCGCCTCGCCTTGGGCCAATCGTCAAATTCGGTGGTTCATGGTCCCCCTTCTTATGAAGGGAAGACGACTGGCGGTCTGCGTATGCTGAAATGTCCCTTGTCATTGATACAAACAAGTGCCTTCTCATGGCCTGGCCTGCACACAAAATGAGGGCTTGCACACCGCAGGAATTACTGCGTATAAAGATTGCTTATATGTGGACTTTAAATTTCTCCCAGAGCAATAACTCGTACGTTTCTGTCAAGGCGTTGACAATGGCAGTGGATAGAAACACATTTGTTAGCATACGGTGCAAATCATTGTAGAGTCAAAGAGAGATGATGTGAGATATCTCATAGACCGCGAAATCAGCACAAGCTCAACAGAAATTTAAGGGAGGGCCTTAAAATGCATGTACATAATATGAAAAAAAGAAGATGGCTTAAGGTTTTCACTACAATATTCACAGCTGAAAAAGCTCCACCACGAGAATCCTCTATGCAAAAAAACAACCCAAAAAAACACACACACATTCCAATAGTGGCACAAATGTCTTACTTCTTTTTGTATGGGTATTGATATTTAGGGAGTCTCGTGATGTTTCATGGAAGGTCTGAAGGCTGAGTACACCGCCTTGTTATTTGATTCTAGAGTATTGATGAAGCTCAAAGCCAAATACAACAACCATATGGGTGGCTGCAAACCATAAAATGATAAAGAGCCATAAGTACATACGTGCCATACATAGATCATACATCTATGAATATCTACGTAATGTTTGCGTGTGCATGTTTATAATAATGTGACTTGGTAAGGGATCTGAAAAAAATAAACAAGATCAATACGAAAAGCATAGATCATTATTCTGCGCACACAGTAAGTGATAAAATTATTGTTCGTACACATTAAATCCCTTTTAGGTGCATGCGATTTGGATACTTAATCTTAGATTTTACGAGCACCTTTTTGACATGATGCAAAAGAGGCACTATGGGAGCCTGATCGAGTAGGATATTATAGAGGTGCATCTAATTTGCTACCACACAAAGTCTGCACTAGCCATTTTGGCATAGTTTTTGCCTCCTTAATATGAGCTATCTCATCAACAAATGCATCATGTAAATCTGCATTAGAAATAGGATGATTTTCATCGTCACATGAAATCTGCAAAGGTTGAGAAGTTGCCTCATTTCAATGAGGACTAGGCTGTCCACCTGTAAAAAGAGGCAGCAAAGTATCATACATGTCTTTGTCACTAACAGATGTCTCCTTAGTACATGAAAGCAATGGCTGAATAGCATCTTCCACAAAAAAAACATCACAGCTAACCAGAATGCATTTAGTATGTAGTTGATATAGTTGGTATTCTTTACTTTCAGAAGTGTACGCCACAAAAATACATTTTAGTGCTTTATCATCCAATTTTCTACGATCTTGTTCACTCACTAATGCATATGCCAAACAACAAAAAAAAACACAGATTAGCAACAGTTGGCTTGCTTTTAATAATATGTGACTTTGTAAGGGACCTGAAAAAAAAATAAACAAGATCAATACGAAAAGCATAGATCATTATTCTTCGCACACAGTAAGTGATAAAATTATTGTTCGTACACATAAAATCCTTTTAGGTGTATGCGATTTGGATACTTAATCTTAGATTTTACGAGCACCTTTTCGACACGATTTAATCAATTTCTAACATTGATAGAAATGATTACGTGCAGACGTATTGTGGCTGTTCTTTTTTTTTCCTCCTTTGAGTTTGTACGAATTGTAGGAATCAAAATCCTCGCAAATAGCACCCAACCTATTTCCACTCTAAGTTCTCACAGCCATAGACTCTATCAGGCGATTCAAATATTAATAATTCATGCAAATAAAACATTTTTTTCGTCCTCGTCTTCTTCTAATATTAATCTTATATTTGATACTTCGTCAAGCAATACAAATGTGTCTGAAGCCATGGGTTTAATCTCTGCAAGTTTTCGAACATCCAGTTGTTCGATTGAATAGTTATTATTTATGGAAGTAATATGTCTTTCTCTTCTTCATCTTCGTCTTATATTGATCTTATATACTTGATGCTTCATTTAGGCAAAATGAATGTTTCTTAATCCATGGGTTTAAGATCCAACTAAATTCTTTGAAGTTCTAGTTGTTCTATTGGATAATGGTGATTGTGTACATACATAAACAAAGAATAAGCAAGCACACAACCATACATACATAAGTGCATGAATACATCCTACATACATGAACATCTATGTAGAATCTTCAGTATGTATTGTTGCATAAATACATCTTACATTGATGAATATCCTGTAACTTTTCAAGTATGTATTGTTGATATATTTCGATGGTGATATGTGTCAACACTTAGAACCACTGAGGAAAATTTTTCCCTCTTTAGGAGGTTCCTTTTTCCCCTTGACTTGTACACATGCCTATAAGTTTAACAAGCCACTTATACTTGTACATCCACTTGGCAATAGATTATGTATTGTTTTGTGCTCTAAACCTCTTATTCGTCCTTGTGCTATTCCTGTGCTTTTGTAGACGTCAAACTCAAGCATTTGGTAATAGAAATGGTCACGCCTTCCAATGTCATGTCCTTGGCACTCGTCTAGTCATAGTCTGAGAATTGTCCATTTATATTCCTTTCCTCATTTGCTAGGAGGGCCACTTGCTACTTAGATTTATTAGGATACAACAAAGTTGTGAATGGCTTCCACATCTCATCGAGATTTTGAGAATGTAGTCATTGATATTGGTTGAGTTTCTCACACTTTTCAATTCGTTGATCAATTGAATATCTCTCACCTATCTAGGTGTTGCGTATACCCCGTTCATGGTCTCCCATATCTTCATGCTTGTCCTTTGGACTTGAATGTGACCTATGTAGAGCGATAAGAGCCTCTTTGTGTGACTACCACTCCTCACTATGGGAAGCAAGAGGGCTACCACACTTGGTTAGTATGGGATGCCCTAAGATGACAACCATTTTGTGTTGCAAACTCCATGCTTATGCCCACCTCGCCTTCTAATGATTTCCATGGGACATCCAAGTAGGTGGCCACATGTTCTTTGGCTTGCACTAGGGTGTAACACCACTCTTTGGGCCACATATGGATCGCCACCCCTTTGATAATATATAGACAATCACCTATTGACTTCAATAAGAGTGACCATCTCCTCTTACACATGGTGACCAAATTCATGAGGATAGCTACCTATGTGTATTGGATCACCAACCACTCTTGGATTACCTCTTATGAACCCAACCTATGAGCTTCAAAATAAGAAGCTACTTCGTATGAGTCTCATGCATAGGCAATTACCTCAAGTAGGAAAGGATTATGTGTTCCTATTGTATTGGTCCTCCTTGGAAACCATCATGGTGACCAAACCGACCATCCGCTCACCTTACTACCTACGTGATCACCCACTCTTAGCTTCAATAAATTCTTGGAAGCCACACAATAGTAACGTCTTATGTTCTTGGTTACGTGACCAGAAGCTCATAGATTCATTCTATGAGATTTTGAGAATGTAATCATTGATATTGGTTGAGTTTCTCACACTTTTCAATTCATTCATCAATTGAATATCTCTCACTTATGTAGGTGTTGGGTATAACCCGTCCATAGTCTCCTATATCTTCATGCTTGTCCTTTGGACTTGAATGTGACATAGCAATCTGATGCAAAAGAGGCACTATGAGAGCCTAATCAAGTAGGATATGATAGAGGTGCATCTAATTTGCTATCACACAAAGTCTGCACCAGCCATGTTGGCATAGTTTTTGCCTCCTCAATATCAGCTCTCTCTCATCAACAAGTGCATCATGTAAATCTGCATTAGAAATAGGATGATGTGCACCATCACATGAAACATGTAAAGGCTGAGAGTATCATACATGTCTTTGTTGCTAATAGATATCTCCTTAGTACATGAAAGCAATGGCTAAATAGAATCTTCCACAAAAATAACATCACATCTAACAAGAATGCATTTAGTATGTGGATGATATGGACGATAGCCTTTACTTTCAGAACTATACCCAACAAAAATACATTTTATTGCTTTATCATCCAATTTTTTGTGATGTTGTTCACTCACTAATGCATATGGCATACAACCAAAAACACACAGATGAGCAGCAGTTGGCTTGCCATCATGCCAAGCCTCATATGGAGTGATAGACTAAAACGATTTAGTGGGACAACTATTGAGTATATATGCGACACACATGACAACCTCAATACAAAAACTATGTGGTAAAGCGTGACTCGTGATTATACACCTTTCCATCTCCATGAGTGACCTATTCTTTCATTCAGCAACTCCATTTTGTTGAAGTGTATACGGCACTCTACACTAGTGTTTTATCCCTAGTTTAGCCAGAAATGTATTTAAATCAGAAGACATATATTCCCCTCCCCCCTTGATTAGAAGGGAAGGTCCCCATTTTACATGCTCACATATTTTTAGCCAAAACCAAAAACTATTTGAAGCACATGAATAGTTCAAACTTTGCCTTCAATGGATAGACCCATGCATGTGTGGAAAAATCGTGGATGAAAAGTCACAAATTAAAGATAATTTTGAAAAGAAGGAATCTGCATAGGACCAAACACATCACTATGTACAAGGTGAAATTTGTAAGTATCCAGAACTGAACCATCTTTTGGAAAGGAGGAACGCTGTCGGGAAGTTGCGGACATAAGGCTGGTGGATCAGTCAGCCATTAAATCCCTCGGCACACGCAGGGTGTATGAGACAATCGTAGGTGTTTTGGCCAATTCTTCAGTTCTCCTATGCAAGCTTTAGAAATCGCTTTTATGATAGGGGAATGCCCTCTTTCAATTTTCCGGTTAGCCTCAGGGTTATATGCAGTCGTAAGAGCTAAACGAATTCCATGCCTAGCAAAGAATTCCCTAGCCTCTTGCGCATCTAATTCGCCCCTATCGGCTACTATTTTTTCAATATACCCAAATCTCGAAATCACATCTTCTAGAAGAAATTTGCATACATTGAAAGTAGTTTTTGATCTTAGAGCTCGGCCTTCCACATGATTAGTAAGATCTTCACGAGCAAGAACTATGTATCTCATTCTATCGATACCTTTGGGCATAGTGACTAAGTCTACTACCCACTTATAGTGTATGCATGGTGGATACGTAGGATGTAGTGGATCCCTATGCTTAACCGATGAATAAACTTGACATACATCACAAGAATCCACATAATTTTTGACATTAACATAAATACCTGACCACCAGTAACACTCCCTAATTTTTTCATAAGTGGCAACAAAACCTTTATGCCCGGCCCATAAAGTATCATGCATGCTCTTCATAACTTGTATCTGAAGATTCTTAGTACCTAGTACTCTTTGAGGCATTTTGATCTTCCCCCTTGCATGTCTCCAAAGCAATCCATTTTTTAAGAAAAAGTTAAATGCCCTTTTTTGAATATTTCTAAATCTGTTTGAAGACCATGCAGGTGATCTAACTAAAGTACTAAGATACTTTCCAATCTCTAGCCACTCTCCTTCATATTCATCTGAATTAAATTGTTCATATACATAAACTTGGGAATCATAATTTATCGTAGTAGTATCTACTTTGGCTTCATCATTCTCATCATACCTAGCTCTTGAGAGCATATCAGCAACAGAGTTAGATTTTCCTGAAATATGAATTAAAATTGGATTGATAAATTTAATATAAGAAATCCAACGAAGCATTGCAATATCCCGTGAAGAACAATTTGTGATCATTCCAATTAGCGGTAAACAATCTGTCTCCACAATCACATTTGCTCCTATGAAATATTCTTTATCGGACTTTAGAGCTGTGACTAAACCCCAAAGTTCTCTTTTAATTTGAGGATATTATTTTTGAGTATTATGTAAAATCTTAGCTCCAAATCTAATAGCATATCTTCTACCCTCTTCATCATCTTGACTTATGACCCAGCCAATTCCAATAGGACTAGTATCTGCCTTCATGATTTTCTCATCCATAACTTTTCGAATGTCTATTTGTTTCTCAATTTGAGAGATCAATCCGAAAGTCGAAGGTTTCTTTTTCGGTTTTTCTTCCTTACTTCCTTCTTCTCGTATGGGTTGTGTTTCATTTGGTTGCTCTTGACTTCTATCTTCACTTATAGTTTTCTTTTCTAAATTTTCTCCTACTTTCTTTCCTTTACCCTTATTTTGAGACTTCTTTTCTTGTTCCTGTTGTTTTGGTTCCTGACTAGGCTCCATCATAGGCGGTTCTTTAATTCAATCAGTCGTTTCACCCTCTTTTCTAGCCCTAGTTGTTCGTTTAGACTGTCCCTCTTCATCCCGTTTCCTCTTCTCATCGATATTAATTTCGTGGGCATAAACTGAGAACATGTCTACTGGCTCATTCCAACATGTTTTTGATCTAATATCCGAGCTCGTAGCATATAAGTTCTCAACAGATAACTTGCCTCTACTAGCAGTATCATAAACCTGCTCCCAGAAATCACAATTAGAGTCTTCACTATCCAGCCTACAAGCATATGTATTTTGGCTTGTGGAGGCTTCAAAGAAGGTTTTCATACCTCCTTTTCCATAGTTTGATGCCAAGGGCCTTTTTGTTACATAGTCACAGATCTTTCGATCTACTTCTGTGACCCAATTCTTATCCTTGGCCTCTTTGAATAAGTTGCATGTCCAGTGTGGATGCTCCAAATCATCACACCAGAGACATCTACGTGCTTGGTTAAATGGTCTTCTAGCTGGCATCTGATTCCTAGGATTTTGTTCTACTTCTTTTGGTCTCTCGTGATCTCTCAATTTAAGCTCTTGCATACTCTTTATAGTAGCTATTTCAGTTGCCAAAGTCTCCACATGTTTGACAAGTGATTCGACTGATGTTTTTAACATTGTAAGTTCATAGTCATCCTTTCTAAGGTTATAAGGAGTGGGGTCATTATCTATCTTTCCTGGCACATCTCTTTCATATATTCTTGGAGTTTGTATCTGATTTCGCTCCTGTCTTTGGGCTAACCTATGGACAGCTGCTCTTACATTATCCCAATTTCTAGTAAGCCCACTTGCAGTCGCTCCATCCTCAAGCATTGGTTCTAGCTCTCGTCTAAGAGATGGATCTAGCATGTTTAGAGAATTTCTTAATTTATCTGGTTCAAGAGCTGTTCTATCTGCTTGTGGCATTTGGTTAAATTTAATATCAAACTCAGCTAATCCCTGAGTTATGCGTTGGTCTAACTTTGTTGTTCCTACCCATCGCATGAATGTGGCTCGATTATTCTTACTGTAATCTTCATGCGAAAATTCAGTAAGAAGCCGAGTCTTGAAATCCACCCAAGTCATGTTTGGTTGGACTACTCGCAATTGGATTCTCTCTCTAGTGAACCCATGAGCAATTCGTATAAAGGTATCTTTTTTATTGTCTTCAGGTAATCCATATTGTTCTGTCAATTGTTCATAATATTTAAGATAAGCTGTTACATTTATTCCAGTAAATTCCCCCCTATCTGTTTTAATGGCATCTATGATCTTCCAAATTCGCTGCTCTTCAAAGTGATCAGCCATAGTGGATAAGTCTAACTTTATAGATAAATATGAAATATACGTATATAATTCTTGTAATAATCCGTCTATATCTTTCTCCTGATACGACTCCGTGGTAAAAGAAACAGAAATAGAGAAAATTTTCCTACTTCTTTGCCAACAAAGCTAAAGCAAAATTTCCTACTGCTTTGAAAACGAAAATTTTCCTAGTATTTTATAACCAAAAAGAAAACTTTCCTATGATTTTGCAATAAAGAAACTTTTCCTATGATGAGGTAGATAGAAAGAAAGAACACTTTCCTAGTATGTTACAATAAAGAAACTAAATGCAATAAAGAAAAATTTCCTACTGCTTTAGAAATAGAAATCAAGAAAACTTTCCTACTCTTATGCAACAGAATAAGACAAAATATACCTAATCAACCAGTTTGATGAAGAGGTTCGTTGTGAATGTGCTCAATGCAAAATCTTTTCATGCATGTGCAATCGTCATTTTTATGAAAGTTGATGGATAAAGGTGACGTGACGAGGATCAATCAACTGCAGCTACAACGGATGTTGATACTCCTTCTTCAATCGTCAAATTATCTATATATGCATATGCAAAACAGAATGTAAATATACCTTTATACCTACGGTGTTGTGCCGAACCTTCACGTCGGGTTCACCAAGATGTCGGGAAGTTGTGGACATAAGGCTGGTGGATCAGTCAGCCATTAAATCCCTCGGCACACGCAGGGTGTATGAGACAATCGTAGGTGTTTTAGGGATATAAAAAAAAAATAAGTGATGGAAACAATTTTAATTACCTACTTTCTGAAAGGAATAAAAATATTTTAAAGTCAACTAATGTGCAATACTTTTGGATACACATAATACTCTATGAACATCAACAATGAAGATGGAAAATAATAAATAAATTGATCAATGTCATAAGAATAATTTTCAACAATAGTTATTCAAATGCTAAATCTTTCTATATGATAAATTTCGCTAACAAGATAATGAATCCTAGTGAATTCGATACAAAGATAATGAGGTGAAGCTGTAAATGAGCAGCTCCTATTCTCTGATCATGAAATGGCTTGATACTTTTCTTCAATCTTCTTCTTTCAATATTCTTTACTTCAATGTCTGAAACAAAACATTCGATAATATTAGTAATGATACAAGAATAAAAAATAAAAATTTTCATACACATGCATAAGTTCATGCATTCAGTAAAGTATTCACATGCATGCTTAACAGAAGCTAAAACACATGCTAACATACATTTGTAAACTTGAACTTAGGCTAACACAGAATAACTTACTCTTTTATGTATACATTCATAACATCCATACTCAATCTCATACAAGCATACATTCCAACATAAAGGCAACACTCATACTCATGCATTAGAAATATATATCAACTTATTTGTGTGCCTTCATGATCATACACTCATACAAACATTTATGCATCCTAAACCATTAACTCTTATGTGTAGATACACTCATTAACTTAAACACTAACATGCTAACTTAAAACAGATACATGCATCTAATATGTGTTCATACTCATGCTAATGTATTTCATATACATGCATTCTTAGTACCATTCATGCTTACCCATGTAAACATATACATTAATTTACTCATGCCTTCAAATCATGCATTACTCTAAATCATGCTTAATGCATTTGCACAATCATGCACATTCTTACCTATGATAACTCACATGTCAACATATATTAATTCATGTTTTTATGCTAACAGAGATACACTAACATACATCCATGCATACTTACTAACATATGTCTAAACCATCCATACATCTAATCATTTTTAAGTATTAATTATCTTTCACATAATGAACTAATGATAAATTATATTGACTAAGTATAGTATAACATAACTAACACATATTTTTAAAACAAGAGATTAACCCTTCCTATCTCTCTTTCTCTATCTCTATTTCACTCTCGTTCTCTTTCTCTCTCTGTGTCTCAGGTTTACTGTGATGCGTAGCAATAGACGAACGTCTCTCTCTCTCTCTCTTCATGACCGTCAATGGTCATCCGTCATCACCCAGGCACGCAGCAGCTGCAATTGTCTCTCTCTGTCGACTGCAGCCACCGGCATCGACGTTGTGCCCATGCACGAGCTGCCAAGCTTTTATTTCTCTCTTGGATATTGTATACTACGTCGTCGACCATGCTCATGAGTCCACATATGATGATTTCTGTCTCCAATCTATCTGTGCCACGGCCGACTATCTCCAGCGCTGACTCTTTCTCTCTGTCCGACGTCCTCCTTCGCCGACGCAACAGAACCACAACAGCGGCAATCTGCTCTGTGGATCTCACTCTCTCTCAACAGCCTCCATAAGCGCTATTTTTCTTCGATGAAAAAAATTTCGGATGACAACAAATGATATGATGACTAATAAAACTATTTCGTATCCCATACTACACATACAACACGATGAAAATTCCAACACAATGCAGGTGATCGCTGTCGTCCGGCATGCAAAGAAATCGACTGGATTGAAACCACAATTCTCTCTCTCAATCCTTGTTCTCTCTCCGTCTGACACCACCATACTAGCACCTCTCTGTTGTTGACACTGGCAAGATGGTCAGAATTCTCTATGTGACTCTCTTCACGCGATGTACAGCCAACAGAAACAAATCTCCTTCTCTCTTCGCAATCTCTCCTTGTCATGCAATTCTATCGTGCTGCCGTTATGCAACGTCTCTCTCTCTTTCGTCATGCAAATCCGAAGCACACCATCGCCAGATATCTCTCTGAGTTAGTCTCTCTCCATCTCTCTAATGTGAATTAGTTGTGTGCATCGTCACCGACTCGTCAGTAGGCTATTCTCTATCTCTCTCTTCACGTGATTTATCTGTGCAGCAACCGACGGTAGCTCATCCCATGCCTAATTCTCTCTCTGATTCTAAGTATACTTCTCTCTCTCCTAATGATGAGATGCACAGACATGAAGATGCAAAACGAAGCAGAAAGAGAAAAAAAATCTACCTGAAACAAAACATTAGGAAAATATGGAGCAAAGTCCACATATTTATACACATAGAAGTTATGAGATTGCCACTCTTTTGCATTCTACTTTTTGTCCTCATCATCCTTTTACCCACACTTAATCACCACTCTTTTCATTTACCTTTAACTACTTTAAATGCATAATCTATTTAAACCATTCTTTTAACTTGCACTCACAATTACCACACTTTCAACCTCCTACTTTAACCACTTTATTTACACACTCAACTCTCACCACACTTTAATCACCACTCACATACACCATTCATTATTTATCCACTTAATTTTCTTTTTAATTGAATTATCCTAAATTTTGATAATTAAATAATTCTTTTAATTTAAGCTTAGGATAAGAATTTATTTAATTAGAACCTTAGTTTTTACATGCACACAAATAATTAAAGTAATTATTAATAGCATAGGTTTAATTTGTAATACATAAATATTTAATTTATATATTAATGTAGTTAAATAACATTGATTTTAACCCTTTACATATAGTAAAACCCTAGAAAACCTATTTAAAACCCATAAGAACCCTATTAAAACCCTTTAAAACTCTTGTGAACCCTATCATTAATCCAGGAATTAATACTACTAACTTAAATACATATAAATAAATGTAAACCTAGGGTCTTAAACCCATAAATCAATGTCTCTATGGCCTAAACACACATTATTTAAGCAGTTTAGGGTAAACCGTAGTTCGAACTTTTGTTTTCTTCATCCATTTGAACCTGCAAACACTTCAAAAGTAGTTAATTCCAATCCACACAATTGATTAACAATGATATAAAAGTTTTGAGATCACCAATAAAGTTGTTTTCATTTTCTCTGGTCATCAACGGAAAGGTTGAAATCTTTCCGACATTCGCCCCGGCCAAACCTGCACATCATCCTCGATGGGCCAACCTGCAGATCGTAGAAAGTAATATCAAAGTCTTTTGAAACTTATTCATGACTCAAATTCAAATTGTCTGTATATAAGAATGTTTCTATCATTAGTACATCTTCAAATAGCAAAGAAAACATATAAAATTATGTAAACTTGAATTTAAACCTTTTCGATCAATGCATGAGTTGAAAAACAGGTTTTAGAAAGAAACTATAGAGTTCATTTAAATAGTGTTCGTACTAACTCTCCTATTAACTCTGTTCATAAGTAAAGCATATGTTATATAGGCCTTCTATCCTCATTTCCTAACCATTTGCCATTAAGATACAAAAAACTAACTCCCCTCTAGCATACATCCGCCTTATATAGCCCGCCTTTCAAATCAGAAGTGATTTCGAGACCACAACTGATTTATTTGATTTTTCTTTTATCTCATCATTTTTTTTTTATCATAATTTTTCCTTTTTGTCATTTTTCCTCTTTTCATATGCAGCAACCATTAATGTACTGCTTTCAATTTTTCTTCGCAACTTTTTTGATGAAGGGGAAAGGCTTAACCCCTAATCAGAGCAAAGGATCTAGAGGTAAACTAAAGCAGGAACTAGGATCTCTTTTGCTAAATGGGTCAGATTTAAGGAAGCTTACCTATATAAAACACGTCTACTTCTACTAGGAGTTGCAAGTTAAGGGTTCCTTCAACTATCCATATGACAGCCATAGGTCTTCTAATCCCTATCTTCTCTTCAAGCACATCCCTACTTCAGTGTAAATTCTACTTTTCATAATTTTATAAGAATTTTCTTAACCCAGCTGAAGAATGTACATTTCTACTTATGATAATGCAGGGAAAAACAAAACTTAAAACATTAATCAGGGTTAGAACTGTTTCACCTGATCTATATTGATTCCATCTTTAGCATCGCCTTTCATCCAAATATCGCTTTGATTGCTTAATTTTGTAAACTGCATGAATTATCTTCAATCTCTTGCGCTTCATCTTTATCATAAATCAGTCTTTAATTAATTGGTTTTAAAAACAAATATTTTCAACTCCTGCTATCAAGCAACAATGTAAAGACTTTCAAGACAAATTAATTTTTATAAATAATTTTGTATTTTCATACATGTAAAAGAAATAAATAATAAAAAACATATTTAAAAGAAAATTTAAACATTGTTTTTATTAAAACAAAATCATTCTTCATTTCCTTCATCATATATTATTTCATAAAATTCTTCATTTCTTTGTTTAAATATTTTAATTCTTTTACCTGCAATTAAATTTTTAAGCGGAGTCCCATCTAACTCTCTTAAAGCATACGTTCCATTTTCATAGATTTTGACCACCACATAAGGTCCAAACCAACACTTTTTTAATTTTCTACGGGCATCATACTGTATATCAAATGTGCTATCATATATCAATACCCAATCATCAATTTTTATTGGCTTTGGCCTTAACCTATGTGATTTATCAAAATACTTTTTATTTTTAAGTCGAGAAGTTTTTAATTTTTCTACAGCGTCTTCCAATCTCTCATTCCCTTGCTCTAGTTGCTGAATCCTTAGAGCTAACAAGTCTTCAGTAGCTAAATTATCTTTCCAAGGAAGCATAGTCCAAGTTAGAATTTGGGTATTTACTGGAAAAATTGGTTTTTGGCAGTACATAAGCTATGCCGGCATAAACCCTCTCGTTCTCGTACAGGTCATTCTATCAGCCCACAAAGCGAATGGCAAAAATTTTGGCCAATTCTTCAGTTCTCCTTTGCAAGCTTTAGAAATCGCTTTTATGATAGGGGAATGCCCTCTTTCAATTTTCCCGTTAGCCTCAGGGTTATATGCAGTCGTAAGAGCTAAACGAATTCCATGCCTAGCAAAGAATTCCCTAGCCTCTTGCGCATCTAATTCGCCCCTATCGGCTACTATTTTTTCAATATACCCAAATCTCGAAATCACATCTTCTAGAAGAAATTTGCATACATTGAAAGTAGTTTTTGATCTTAGAGCTCGGCCTTCCACATGATTAGTAAGATCTTCACGAGCAAGAACTATGTATCTCATTCTATCGATACCTTTGGGCATAGTGACTAAGTCTACTACCCACTTATAGTGTATGCATGGTGGATACGTAGGATGTAGTGGATCCCTATGCTTAACCGATGAATAAACTTGACATACATCACAAGAATCCACATAATTTTTGACATTAACATAAATACCTGACCACCAGTAACACTCCCTAATTTTTTCATAAGTGGCAATAAAACCTTTATGCCCGGCCCATAAAGTATCATGCATGCTCTTCATAACTTGTATCTGAAGATTCTTAGTACCTAGTTCTCTTTGAGGCATTTTGATCTTCCCCCTTGCATGTCTCCAAAGCAATCCATTTTTTAAGAAAAAGTTAAATGCCCTTTTTCTAATATTTCTAAATCTGTTTGAAGACCATGAAGGTGATCTAACTAAAGTACTAAGATACTTTCCAATCTCTAGCCACTCTCCTTCATATTCATCTGAATTAAATTGTTCATATACATAAACTTGGGAATCATAATTTATCGTATTAGTATCTACTTTGGCTTCATCATTCTCATCATACCTAGCTCTTGAGAGCATATCAGCAACAGAGTTAGATTTTCCTGAAATATGAATTAAAATTGGATTGATAAATTTAATATAAGAAATCCAACGAAGCATTGCAATATCCGGTGAAGAACAGTTTGCGATCATTCCAATTAGCGGTAAACAATCTGTCTCCACAATCACATTTGCTCCTATGAAATATTCTTTATCGGACTTTAGAGCTGTGACTAAACCCCAAAGTTCTCTTTTAATTTGAGGATATTATTTTTGAGTATTATGTAAAATCTTAGCTCCAAATCTAATAGCATATCTTCTACCCTCTTCATCATCTTGACTTATGACCCAGCCAATTCCAATAGGACTAGTATCAACAGTCAAAATAATAGGCTTATTATTCGTATAATCTGCTCGTTTAAGGATTGGGGCTTCTTGAAGTAACTTTTTTAATCTACGCATTGCTTGAGTATGTTTTTGAGTCCATAAAAATTTTCTTTTCTTTCTTAATAAATCATAAAGACAGTCAGCTATATGTGCAAAATGTGGTATCCATATAACATAGAAGATACAGGCTCCTAAGAATCGTCGAACTTCACTCACATTTTGACATATCTCCGAAATCTTACTAATGGCATCAATTTTCTGAGGGTATGGCTTCCGTCCATAATGGCCACAAAGATGACCTACAATGAGGACCTCATTAACACCAAAAGTAGATTTTTCTATAGATAACGTTAAGCCAACTTGAATAAATCGCTCAAAGATTTTTTTTGCAATCAAGAATATGAGCCTTTACAAATCTTCGACAACCATCTTCATCCAGAGTGCTATCTTTCTCTTCTTCCAAGCAACCCTTAATGGGAATGTCATCTATAAAGGGCATAGTAATGTGAGGAATAAAATCGTGCAAAACCAAATTCATTGCACTCATTATGTGTGCTACTGAATTGGTCGCACCTTGAGGTAATGTACACATCCTAACTAATCCCAAAGGTGTTTTCATGGTAGTAATGTCTCTACTCTCTAATGCCAATTGAAATTGATCATACCCAGAGTAGAGATCACCCATTGAATATATAGAATTGCCTGAAAATGCTTCCGCAAATTCATCCACAATTGGAACTATACCCACATTTCTAATGGTTACTTTATTAACTGGTTGAAGATCTTGGATAAACCGAAGTTTTCCACTCTTCTTGGGCACAGTAAACCAACGGTTTGAATAGGGAGCTGAAGAGGATTCTAAAATATGTATATGAATTTTTTCTTTCAGTAATCTAATCAACTCTGGAAGATGAGCTTTAGGTACAGGAATAGGGCGCAAATTCCAAGGAATATGGGGAATAGTGAAAATAATCATTGGTGAAACTATCTTAGGATCTGCACATCCTATCTCTGAAGGCTCAAGAGAAAATGCTCTTCCATGTTGCTCAATAATCTTTAGAAAATACTCTTTTTCTGCTCGAAGAAGGAAACCACTAGCATCTAATTTAATTTGATTTAAGGATTCTTTAGTAAATACATGGCCAATATTTGTTGGATTTCTGAGGATTGGCTCATGACTTACATTCTTTATAATATCATTACTGAATTTTGGTAGTGGTTGAGCTATGGGTTTAACCTTCTTACTAACAGTTTTGTATTTGGTCTCCACTAAGGCATCATACTTATGATCAATACTAGAGGCATATTCCTGAATTAATGCATACATATCAAGTGAAGAGATAAGAATATGGGAATTAGACTTATTTTGATTACAAAGTTCTAATTCTTCTAATGTTGAAAAGCAATGTGTAGTTTCAATAATATGTTCAATACTTTCATCCATTAACAGATCTCCTTTGTTTTTCAAATGTTTTTCGTATTTTTTTATAAGTTTTCTAGGAATTTGTTTAAAATGAAAAATATTTAAAGTAGCAGACGGAAAATAAACAGTCATTTTATCTAAATTTTGAACAAGATTTTGCAAGATTTCGAACCAAAGTCCACTGTCATCTCGCTCAACAATCGCATTTATTCGAAATCCTGATCTAAGTGTCTTAAAGGAGTTTTTCTTAAAGACCTACGATTACGAGGATGGTTTATACAAAGCGTCATGAATTGAACAGATTTAAGGCCATCACGAGAACGAATTCTTGCAAAAGCACTTCCATCATCTAATACTTTTGTCTCCATTCTTTGTTCACAAATGAACGGCTGCCCCAAAATAATTGGGTACGAGCAGTCATCATGAACAAAGAAATTATGTTCCTCTTTAACATCTCCAATAGTAATAGGAACATTTGCACAAGCTCCTAGTAGATAGCCAGAAGCATTGTTGGCTGCCTTCATTTTCCATCCATGGTCCCTATCTATGGGCCATTTTCCCTCATTATAAATTTCTCTTGAGACTACATTGATTTCTGATCCTGAATCGATTAATGCTACTTGTGGTTTCTTATTATTCCCGATCTTAACTATAGTTTCAGTAGTACCCCTAGCCCAATGTTTCCGAGTGTAATGGCTATTTCGGTCCTCATTTCCTTTTTCCAAATGTCCAATAATAGGTCCTAAATAATTTCTACGATCAGACAATTCTCTATACTCAGATTCATTTATTTGTACAACACTCACTTTCGGTTCATCCTGATCTTTTCTTTCCTCCATTTCAATATCTTCCGTTCTATACTCTATAGGTTCTCTTCGTCTTTTAATGATACTCATGAAATCTTCCTTCACATCTGTTCTTGAAAATGCTAACCATTCTTCTAATGTCATGGTTACCTCTGCCTTCATGATTTTCGCATCCATAACTTTTCGAATGTCTATTTGTTTCTCAATTTGAGAGATCAATCGGAAAGTCGAAGGTTTCTTTTTCGGTTTTTCTTCCTTACTTCCTTCTTCTCGTATGGGTTGTGTTTCATTTGGTTGCTCTTGACTTCTATCTTCACTTGTAGTTTTCTTTTCTAAATTTTCTCCTACTTTCTTTCCTTTACCCTTATTTTGAGACTTCTTTTCTTGTTCCTGTTGTTTTGGTTCCTGACTAGGCTCCATCATAGGCGGTTCTTTAATTCAATCAGTCATTTCACCCTCTTTTCTAGCCCTAGTTGTTCGTTTAGACTGTCCCTCTTCATCCCGTTTCCTCTTCTCATCGATAT
The DNA here is from genome assembly GCA_020310875.1 of Ceratopteris richardii. Lineage (NCBI taxonomy): Eukaryota > Viridiplantae > Streptophyta > Polypodiopsida > Polypodiales > Pteridaceae > Ceratopteris > Ceratopteris richardii. Next base: position 43,205 of record MU261969.1, read on the forward strand.
TAATTTCGTGGGCATAAACTGAGAACATGTCTACTGGCTCATTCCAACATGTTTTTGATCTAATATCCGAGCTCGTAGCATATAAGTTCTCAACAGATAACTTGCCTCTACTAGCAGTATCATAAACCTGCTCCCAGAAATCACAATTAGAGTCTTCACTATCCAGCCTACAAGCATATGTATTTTGGCTTGTGGAGGCTTCAAAGAAGGTTTTCATACCTCCTTTTCCATAGTTTGATGCCAAGGGCCTTTTTGTTACATAGTCACAGATCTTTCGATCTACTTCTGTGACCCAATTCTTATCCTTGGCCTCTTTGAATAAGTTGCATGTCCAGTGTGGATGCTCCAAATCATCACACCAGAGACATCTACGTGCTTGGTTAAATGGTCTTCTAGCTGGCATCTGATTCCTAGGATTTTTTTCTACTTCTTTTGGTCTCTCGTGATCTCTCAATTTAAGCTCTTGCACACTCTTTATAGTAGCTATTTCAGTTGCCAAAGTCTCCACATGTTTGACAAGTGATTCGACTGATGTTTTTAACATTGTAAGTTCATAGTCATCCTTTCTAAGGTTATAAGGAGTGGGGTCATTATCTATCTTTCCTGGCACATCTCTTTCATATATTCTTGGAGTTTGTATCTGATTTCGCTCCTGTCTTTGGGCTAACCTATGGACAGCTACTCTTACATTATCCCAATTTCCAGTAAGCCCACTTGCAGTCGCTCCATCCTCAAGCATTGGTTCTAGCTCTCGTCTAAGAGATGGATCTAGCATGTTTAGAAAATTTCTTAATTTATCTGGTTCAAGAGCTGTTCTATCTGCTTGTGGCATTTGATTAAATTTAATATCAAACTCAGCTAGTCCCTGAGTTATGTGTTCGTCTAACTTTGTTGTTCCTACCCATCGCATGAATGTGGCTCGATTATTCTTATTGTAATCTTCATGCGAAAATTCAGTAAGAAGCCGAGTCTTGAAATCCACCCAAGTCATGTTTGGTTGGACTACTCGCAATTGGATTCTCTCTCTAGTGAACCCATGAGCGATTCGTATAAAGGTATCTTTTTTATTGTCTTCAGGTAATCCATATTGTTCTGTCAATTGTTCATAATATTTAAGATAAGCTGTTACATTTATTCCAGTAAATTCCCCCCTATCTGTTTTAATGGCATCTATGATCTTCCAAATTCGCTGCTCTTCAAAGTGATCAGCCATAGTGGATAAGTCTAACTTTATAGATAAATATGAAATATACGTATATAATTCTCGTAATAATCCGTCTATATCTTGCTCCTGATACGACTCCGTGGTAAAAGAAACAGAAATAGAGAAAATTTTCCTACTTCTTTGCCAACAAAGCTAAAGCAAAATTTCCTACTGCTTTGAAAACGAAAATTTTCCTAGTATTTTATAACCAAAAAGAAAACTTTCCTATGATTTTGCAGTAAAGAAACTTTTCCTATGATGAGGTAGATAGAAAGAAAGAACACTTTCCTAGTATGTTACAATAAAGAAACTAAATGCAATAAAGAAAAATTTCCTACTGCTTTAGAAATAGAAATCAAGAAAACTTTCCTACTCTTATGCAACAGAATAAGACAAAATATACCTGATCAACCAGTTTGATGAAGAGGTTCGTTGTGAATGTGCTCAATGCAAAATCTTTTCATGCATGTGCAATCGTCATTTTTATGAAAGTTGATGGATAAAGGTGACGTGACGAGGATCAATCAGCTGCAGCTACAACGGATGTTGATACTCCTTCTTCAATCGTCAAATTATCTATATATGCATATGCAAAACAGAATGTAAATATACCTTTATACCTACGGTGTCGTGCCGAACCTTCACGTCCGGTTCACCAAGATGTCGGGAAGTTGCGGACATAAGGCTGGTGGATCAGTCAGCCATTAAATCCCTCGGCACACGCACGGTGTATGAGACAATCGTAGGTGTTTTAGGGATATAAAAAAAAAATAAGTGATGGAAACATTTTTAATTACCTACTTTCTGAAAGGAATAAAAATATTTTAAAGTCAACTAATGTGCAATACTTTTGGATACACATAATACTCTATGAACATCGACAATGAAGATGGAAAATAATAAATAAATTGATCAATGTCATAAGAATAATTTTCAACAATAGTTATTCAAATGCTAAATCTTTCTATATGATAAATTTCGCTAACAAGATAATGAATCCTAGTGAATTCGATACAAAGATAATGAGGTGAAGCTGTAAATGAGCAGCTCCTATTCTCTGATCATGAAATGGCTTGATACTTTTCTTCAATCTTCTTCTTTCAATATTCTTTACTTCAATGTCTGAAACAAAACATTCGATAATATTAGTAATGATACAAGAATAAAAAATAAAAATTTTCATACACATGCATAAGTTCATGCATTTAGTAAAGCATTCACATGCATGCTTAACAGAAGCTAAAACACATGCTAACATACATTTGTAAACTTGAACTTAGGCTAACACAGAATAACTTACTCTTTTATGTATACATTCATAACATCCATACTCAATCTCATACAAGCATACATTCCAACATAAAGGCAACACTCATACTCATGCATTACAAATATATATCAACTTATTTGTGTGCCTTCATGATCATACACTCATACAAACATTTATGCATCCTAAACCATTAACTCTTATGTGTAGATACACTCATTAACTTAAACACTAACATGCTAACTTAAAACAGATACATGCATCTAATATGTGTTCATACTCATGCTAATGTATTTCATATACGTGCATTCTTAGTACCATTCATGCTTACCCATGTAAACATATACATTAATTTACTCATGCCTTCAAACCATGCATTACTCTAAATCATGCTTAATGCATTTGCACAATCATGCACATTCTTACCTATGATAACTCACATGTCAACATATATTAATTCATGTTTTTATGCTAACAGAGATACACTAACATACATCCATGCATACTTACTAACATATGTCTAAACCATCCATACATCTAATCATTTTTAAGTATTAACTATCTTTCACATAATGAACTAATGATAAATTATATTGACTAAGTATAGTATAACATAACTAACACGTATTTTTAAAACAAGAGATTAACCCTTCCTATCTCTCTTTCTCTATCTCTATTTCACTCTCGTTCTCTTTCTCTCTCTGTGTCTCAGGTTTACTGTGATGCGTAGCAATAGACAAACGTCTCTCTCTCTCTCTCTTCATGACCGTCAATGGTCATCCGTCATCACCCAGGCACCCAGCACCTGCAATTGTCTCTCTCTGTCGACTGCAGCCACCGGCATCGACGTTGTGCCCATGCACGAGCTGCCAAGCTTTTATTTCTCTCTTGGATATTGTATACTACGTCGTCGACCATGCTCATGAGTCCACATATGATGATTTCTGTCTCCAATCTATCTGTGCCACGGCCGACTATCTCCAGCGCTGTCGGCGCGAAAGCGACGGTCGGTGGATCAGGGCGACCGCCAGAAATACGGTGCACGCGGGGTGCTTGGAGCAAGCTCAGGTTAAGTGGAATGCATATTCAAATTAAGATATGTGATTAATACTTACAAAATCAAATCTCATACTTTGCATTCACATTCCTATATGTTTCATAAAACATTCATAAAGTATGACAAGTGTCCAATAAAAGACCTTGATGAGTTTATTTTCAATAGCCTCAGTAAACAAGTATACAACTTGATTACTCCAAAGACTTTTATATGCCTGTTTGTCTCCTAAAAAGAAGAAAAATATTTCAACTTAGACTATCATGCATTAACTTGTTAATGATCATTCAGTTCAAGTAATAAACTTTGATTCCTTTATAACCATTTAGTTCAAGTACTATTAATATGAACCTCACGAAGTCAGCCAAGTATATGAGATTTGAGAAACGGACTTTGTTCAAATGAGATAAATAAATTTTCACTCTTAAATGTTAACTCACTTGACAAACGAAGACACAACTTATATGTTATAGATGAGAAAAACGTACGATCTACAGATTATGATGCACCTCTTTTTATTAGATTTGTGTAAGATATTGCAGACCTTAATCATCGAATATTTGAAGTTCTTTTCTTAATCTATGAGCGAAAGTTTAAAACGTAGTTCATTCTTGAAGACTGGCTTTAATTCATTCGAAGCAAGGTACAACCGAGGTCTCTTAAATCTTGTTTACCAAATGTAGATCATTTATTGACTTCTTATAGTTGTAAATAACATGTGCAGTCAACAAGTAATACCATATCATATTGGATAACTCATAACAATGTAATACATTTAATCTCAATGTGAATTTATATCAAACGTTTGTTCAGGTCGCACAATACGATAAAGAAAAGAATGTGGCGTTTGGATCTACTTATCATGTTGAAAGTTCATATAGAATGAAAAGAGTCTCTTAAGTCTGTCGCACATCTAAGTATGCTTGTCAAAACGTTGGGAGAACTCGCTCTGTAGTCATCAGAATTCGCATATGAAAAGCATGTAATTGACAGTGGAACTTAACAATAAAATTACAGAACTTTGGAAAAATCCAGAACATACGGTATTTTACAGGGCTCAGAACTTCATGCGGAATGACCGGTAATCCTACACGGAGATGAATACTTGCAAATAGAGCTTTGTCATTAAACAGCTAAATTCCACGAGAGTATCCTATGCATCAAGGATAATCGTTTTCCCTCAAACGTCCCTAACGTTGATTTAATCAACATTTCAACATGAAGGAAAACTACAATGTCTTGTAGAATAATCAATTTGCAAGGTAAATGTTAAGATTATATATATAAAAAAAAAGAAGAAAACAGTGAAGCATCATTGAAAAACAGGTCGTCAAATTCCTTCGGGTACTCACATGCCAGATTAGAGAATCATCAGAGTGCAGAGTGAAAAACAATCTCAGAACATTGAAAGTATATGTAATTAATCAAGCGCGATCAGTGCGATGTCCAGAATTCAAAAGATTCACAATTAAATGTAATAAAAAACACTAACGAAATATCTTTGATCCTGTCATGGTAGCACCGTATGTCATTAAGTATAAGCTATATTTTTCGCATCAAGTTAAAGAATTTTCCTCCATCCACCTTGGAGGTTGAGAGATTGTAAGTTATTACCATGAACAGAGATCAATAGACCAGCCGTAATATCGTCTTTGTTTCAAGATAACCTCCTCCCTTGAGCGCCTTCTTGTCCTTCAGACATGTGCCTGTGCCGTCTTTGCTCAGCATGCCCTTCTAATAGCTATAGATTCTGAAATTGTCTCCAGGAACTAATTATCACAGCACATTTAGGTAAATTTAACAACGTAGAAAATAAGAAATGATGTATCGCTCCTTGTGTTTTTCTTTTCCTCCATAGCCACCAATACATGCGTCATCTGATTAAAACTCATCTATTGAGGGAGCTCTCAAAGCATCAAATGAGCATTGCATGCTCTTTGTAGACACTCCAAAGACACTGGTGCGTCGCTCTGTTGACTGATGTCCTTCTGGAATAAACAAATTGGGTCATTAGGAAAAGATCATACAACACCTAAGAAATTGATCTCCGCTTCTCGGCATGAGTGTCTGCGCCATCTTCAGTCCTCAACTGTTCATCAATTTAGCTACTTTCTATAGATGCACACAATCATCCTTCTTTGAAGCCTCTCTCCTTCTTGAACCCCTTCTTCCTCTGATATCAGCCTTCAAAAAAAAAAAACCCTGCTACAGTGGCCGTCCCCTTCATCCCCCGTGGCTGCCTGCAATAAAACATGAAGGAGACTCCCCAAAACCTTCGGCCTTCCTCCCAAAATAACGTTACGTTTGGCTTTCCTTTATCTGCGCACCTCTGTCTATGCGCGCATTCTCCAATAGCATAGTTAAATCTCCCGTAGTTAAGCGTGCATGGCCCAGAACTTCTTCCCTCAGAGCCCATGGATCACTCGAGGTGATGGCATCGTAAGATATGTTTCCCGATATTTTTCGCTCCTCCCCCCTCAGCTGATGACCACTAAGACTCCATAGAAGGTAACATGTACAATCACAAAAAAAAAAAAATAGTCCCCAATTCTCCTCCATCCTTTTTCCTGTGCTCCGTGATACATGTTCCCGTAAAAGGTTCCTCCTTCTTTTGCGTTCGAAGTTTCTCCTTTTTCTTCTTTTGATAACGACCCATTATTTTATTCAGATCACTATATTAATAGCTTGTGGCTTCCGTTTCTAAACTTTCAAAAACATGGGATCAAAAGATACTTTTGCAAGCACTTTTTGTGTCACTAGAGATGTCCATAGCTTTATCAACAAGCATCCGCTTTAATACTTGTTTCCTATCACACTTAGTTTTATTGTCATCTTTGGGTCCAAGAACCTTTTGATAGAGTTCCATAAAAGCCTAAGGCCTGGTTGCTCTCCTCATACAAATCACTTAGCCGCTGTAAGTAATGTCTTCTTCATGATTTGAGTGGGGAGAGAGAAATCTCTCCGACATTCACCCCCACCAAACCTGTGCATCCTCCCGATGCGCCAAACTTAGAACCTGCTTTCTGCTTAATAATAAAATCAATTCCATAGCAGAATATGTGCATGGGTTTTAAAGTCAAAGTGCCTTATGCACGGCTGCGTAATTAGCCCTATTATATGCACACTTTGAATATGCATGTATAAAATTAATGGTGCAATCAATAAAGAGAATGGCTTCTGATGGTGAGGCTTGTGCACTCACTCACATACATAGCAATGTGGAATTACATAAATCCTTACAATCACTCTTATGTGCAAGGGTAATAAATCAGATCGTGCCTAGATGCATGGTCATGTAGTGTGACCCTACCATGCATACTTTAAGTGCATCTTCAAAATCATGGTGCATAAAGGGTAAGAGCTTTGATGAAGAGGTTTCTATCTCTTATAGTTCGACTTTGCTCGCAGATTTCATCATGCATTTTACAATCGAGATAGGTGCAAATGGACGTGCATCTAAGGGAAAAATTCAACATGTGTTCATACATAATTTGATGCATACTTTAAATGCAAAGTGAAACAAAATGGTGCAAAAATGGAACTAAAAGTTATTTATAATCTATTCTTGATGAAAATCTTAGTTCATCATTCAGCTCCCAATCTTCATGCTAAACCTGTAAAATAAATCAACTCGAAAAACTTGTGAGCAACATAATTATTAGCAGACTTATACAAAAGGTAGCAATCCAAGATAATACTTCTCGATAGTCCATCTACAAAAACCAAAGCAATAGTAAGTCAAACTTTGTGGCTTTCATGATATTCCACTGAAATATTAAATCCTCCATTCTTGCTTGACCTACATCAAAGCACTCAAAATTTTGATTAGAAAAACCAATATGAACATCATTAATACAAAACAAGTGTTCATTTATATTGAAACCCTTCAATTCATATTTTTCAAATGTATAAGTATCATTGTTTATAATTTTCTCATATTGTTCTTCCTTATATGAAGAATCAATGTGAGTAATAATTTTAGGAGAAGCTATTATGATGAGTGGGATTTCTTTACCACTTACATCACTCACTTCTTCAATGAATAATTTGGGAAGACTTTTAGAAGAATCAAACAAAGGTTTCTCATGTTCACACTCATGTTTGTTTAATGTTTTGTGTTCTGAAATTGTAATTTGGTTTTCATCACTCATCATTGGTGTAGCATCATCTAATTCATTGTTTGTAAATTTGTTTTCTTCATTTATCTTTTGATAAGTACAATCTAACTCGTTGCTTTTAGAAAGAGGAAAATATTTAAGGTTTTGGCGTTCATATCTAAGAGCAAGTCGATGAACTTGCTTTTGCACATATGTCCAATCATTGGTCAGGCCATTTGAAGTATTATGTTCTTCTAAAAGAGGCTCTAGGTCTTTTCGAATTGAGTAATCAAGGATAGTTAAAAAATCTATAACTTTATAAGGCTCTAGATAAGTTTGTTCTTGCTCCGGTAAGTCACTAAACTGTTCTTCAAACTCTTGAAAACCCTCAATTAAGTTCTCTTTTGGTTTAGATGTATTTACCCAAGCTTGAAACGTTTCATGATTTCTTTTTGTCGAATCCTCAAAAAAGAATTCTTGTCGCAATTGGGTCTTAAAAATATCCCAAGGTATAGTGGACGAGCCCAACCTAAGGCTTATTCTATCTCGGGTATCTCCATTTGATATACGACTAAAGGTGGAAACCCAACTATCCCTAGGTATGCCATATTGATAGGCTAAATGTTCATACTCCTTGAGATACCTAGTAACATCTTTACCACCAAACTCTTTCTTCTCTATTTTAAGGTCATCAATCAATTTCCAGACTCTTTTTTCTATGAGATAAGGGTCCATAATGAAAGCTCTATCTATTAATCACTCAAAACTATGTCACAAGGTATATATATACTAGACACATATTCTTTGTATCAGACGTCCCTGAGCTGCTATGCCGCTTCTTCACGTCGGGTTCACCAATGTCGACGCGAAAGCGACGGTCGGTGGATCAGGGCGACCGCCAGAAATACGGTGCACGCCGGGTGCTTGGAGCAAGCTCAGGTTAAGTGGAATGCATATTCAAATTAAGATATGTGATTAATACTTACAAAATCAAATCTCATACTTTGCATTCACATTCCTATATGTTCCATAAAACATTCATAAAGTATGACAAGTGTCCAATAAAAGACCTTGATGAGTTAATTTTCAATAGCCTCAGTAAACAAGTATACAACTTGATTACTCCAAAGACTTTTATATGCCTGTTTGTCTCCTAAAAAGAAGAAAAATATTTCAACTTAGACTATCATGCATTAACTTGTTAATGATCATTCAGTTCAAGTAATAAACTTTGATTCCTTTATAACCATTTAGTTCAAGTACTATTAATATGAACCTCACGAAGTCAGCCAAGTATATGAGATTTGAGAAACGGACTTTGTTCAAATGAGATAAATAAATTTTCACTCTTAAATGTTAACTCACTTGACAAACGAAGACACAACTTATATGTTATAGATGAGAAAAACGTACGATCTACAGATTATGATGCACCTCTTTTTATTAGATTTGTGTAAGATATTGCAGACCTTAATCATCGAATATTTGAAGTTCTTTTCTTAATCTATGAGCGAAAGTTTAAAACGTAGTTCATTCTTGAAGACTGGCTTTAATTCATTCGAAGCAAGGTACAACCGAGGTCTCTTAAATCTTATTTACCAAATGTAGATCATTTATTGACTTCTTATAGTTGTAAATAACATGTGCAGCCAACAAGTAATACCATATCATATTGGATAACTCATAACAATGTAATACATTTAATCTCAATGTGAATTTATATCAAACGTTTGTTCAGGTCGCACAATACGATAAAGAAAAGAATGTGACGTTTGGATCTACTTATCATGTTGAAAGTTCATATAGAATGAAAAGAGTCTCTTAAGTCTGTCGCACATCTAAGTATGCTTGTCAAAACGTTGGGAGAACTCGCTCTGTAGTCATCAGAATTCGCATATGAAAAGCATGTAATTGACAGTGGAACTTAACAATAAAATTACAGAACTTTGGAAAAATCCAGAACATACGGTATTTTACAAGGCTCAGAACTTCATGCGGAATGACCGGTAATCCTACACGGAGATGAATGCTTGCAAATAGAGCTTTGTCATTAAACAACTAAATTCCACGAGAGTATCCTATGCATCAAGGATAATCGTTTTCCCTCAAACGTCCCAGATTATATATATATAAAAAAAGAAGAAAACAGTGAAGCATCATTGAAAAACAGGTCGTCAAATTCCTTCGGGTACTCACATGCCAGATTAGAGAATCATCAAAGTGTAGAGTGAAAAACAATCTCAGAACATTGAAAGTATATGTAATTAATCAAGCGCGATCAGCGCGATGTCCAGAATTCAAAAGATTCACAATTAAATGTAATAAAAAACACTAACGAAATATCTTCGATCCTGTCATGGTAGCACCGTATGTCATTAAGTATAAGCTATATTTTTCGCATCAAGTTAAAGAATTTTCCTCCATCCACCTTGGAGGTTGAGAGATTGTAAGTTATTACCATGAACAGAGATCAATAGACCAGCCGTAATATCGTCTTTGTTTCAAGATAACCTGCTCCCTTGAGCGCCTTCTTGTCCTTCAGACATGTGCCTGTGCCGTCTTTGCTCAGCATGCCCTTCTAATAGCTATAGATTCTGAAATTGTCTCCAGGAACTAATTATCACAGCACATTTAGGTAAATTTAACAGCGTAGAAAATAAGAAATGATGTATCGCTCCTTGTGTTTTTCTTTTCCTCCATAGCCACCAATACATGCGTCATCTGATTAAAACTCATCTATTGAGGGAGCTCTCAAAGCATCAAATGAGCATTGCATGCTCTTTGTAGACACTCCAAAGACACTGGTGCGTCGCTCTGTTGACTGATGTCCTTCTGGAATAAACAAATTGGGTCATTAGGAAAAGATCATACAACACCTAAGAAATTGATCTCCGCTTCTCGGCATGAGTGTCTGCGCCATCTTCAGTCCTCAACTGTTCATCAATTTAGCTACTTTCTATAGATGCACACAATCATCCTTCTTTGAAGCCTCTCTCCTTCTTGAACCCCTTCTTCCTCTGATATCAGCCTTCAAAAAAAAAAAACCCTGCTACAGTGGCCGTCCCCTTCATCCCCCGTGGCTGCCTGCAATAAAACATGAAGGAGACTCCCCAAAACCTTCGGCCTTCCTCCCAAAATAACGTTACGTTTGGCTTTCCTTTATCTGCGCACCTCTGTCTATGCGCGCATTCTCCAATAGCATAGTTACATCTCCCGTAGTTAAGCGTGCATGGCCCAGAACTTCTTCCCTCAGAGCCCATGGATCACTCGAGGTGATGGCATCGTAAGATATGTTTCCCAATATTTTTCGCTCCTCCCCCCTCAGTTGATGACCACTAAGACTCCATAGAAGGTAACATGTACAATCACAAAAAAAAAAAAATAGTCCCCAATTCTCCTCCATCCTTTTTCCTGTGCTCCGTGATACATGTTCCCATAAAAAGTTCCTCCTTCTTTTGCGTTCGAAGTTTCTCCTTTTTCTTCTTTTGATAACGACCCATTATTTTATTCAGATCACTATATTAATAGCTTGTGGCTTCCGTTTCTAAACTTTCAAAAACATGGGATCAAAAGATACTTTTGCAAGCACTTTTTGTGTCACTAGAGATGTCCATAGCTTTATCAACAAGCATCCGCTTTAATACTTGTTTCCTATCACACTTAGTTTTATTGTCATCTTTGGGTCCAAGAACCTTTTGATAGAGTTCCATAAAAGCCTAAGGCCTGGTTGCTCTCCTCATACAAATCACTTAGCCGCTGTAAGTAATGTCTTCTTCATGATTTGAGTGGGGAGAGAGAAATCTCTCCGACATTCACCCCCACCAAACCTGTGCATCCTCCGGATGCGCCAATCTTAGAACCTGCTTTCTGCTTAATAATAAAATCAATTCCATAGCAGAATATGTGCATGGGTTTTAAAGTCAAAGTGCCTTATGCACGGCTGCGTAATTAGCCCTATTATATGCACACTTTGAATATGCATGTATAAAATTAATGGTGCAATCAATAAAGAGAATGGCTTCTGATGGTGAGGCTTGTGCACTCACTCACATACATAGCAATGTGGAATTACATAAATCCTTACAATCACTCTTATGTGCAAGGGTAATAAATCAGATCGTGCCTAGATGCATGGTCATGTAGTGTGACCCTACCATGCATACTTTAAGTGCATCTTCAAAATCATGGTGCATAAAGGGTAAGAGCTTTGATGAAGAGGTTTCTATCTCTTATAGTTCGACTTTGCTCGCAGATTTCATCATGCATTTTACAATCGAGATAGGTGCAAATGGACGTGCATCTAAGGGAAAAATTCAACATGTGTTCATACATAATTTGATGCATACTTTAAATGCAAAGTGAAACAAAATGGTGCAAAAATGGAACTAAAAGTTATTTATAATCTATTCTTGATGAAAATCTTGGTTCATCATTCAGCTCCCAATCTTCATGCTAAACCTGTAAAATAAATCAACTCGAAAAACTTGTGAGCAACATAATTATTAGCAGACTTATACAAAAGGTAGCAATCCAAGATAATACTTCTCGATAGTCCATCTGCAAAAACCAAAGCAATAGTAAGTCAAACTTTGTGGCTTTCATGATATTCCACTGAAATATTAAATCCTCCATTCTTGCTTGACCTACATCAAAGCACTCAAAATTTTGATTAGAAAAACCAATATGAACATCATTAATACAAAACAAGTGTTCATTTATATTGAAACCCTTCAATTCATATTTTTCAAATGTATAAGTATCATTGTTTATAATTTTCTCATATTGTTCTTCCTTATATGAAGAATCAATGTGAGTAATAATTTTAGGAGAAGCTATTATGATGAGTGGGATTTCTTTACCACTTACATCACTCACTTCTTCAATGAATAATTTGGGAAGACTTTTAGAAGAATCAAACAAAGGTTTCTCATGTTCACACTCATGTTTGTTTAATGTTTTGTGTTCTGAAATTGTAATTTGGTTTTCATCACTCATCATTGGTGTAGCATCATCTAATTCATTGTTTGTAAATTTGTTTTCTTCATTTATCTTTTGATAAGTACAATCTAACTCGTTGCTTTTAGAAAGAGGAAAATATTTAAGGTTTTGGCGTTCATATCTAAGAGCAAGTCGATGAACTTGCTTTTGCACATATGTCCAATCATTGGTCAGGCCATTTGAAGTATTATGTTCTTCTAAAAGAGGCTCTAGGTCTTTTCGAATTGAGTAATCAAGGATAGTTAAAAAATCTATAACTTTATAAGGCTCTAGATAAGTTTGTTCTTGCTCCGGTAAGTCACTAAACTGTTCTTCAAACTCTTGAAAACCCTCAATTAAGTTCTCTTTTGGTTTAGATGTATTTACCCAAGCTTGAAACGTTTCATGATTTCTTTTTGTCGAATCCTCAAAAAAGAATTCTTGTCGCAATTGGGTCTTAAAAATATCCCAAGGTATAGTGGACGAGCCCAACCTAAGGCTTATTCTATCTCGGGTATCTCCATTTGATATACGCCTAAAGGTGGAAACCCAACTATCCCTAGGTATGCCATATTGATAGGCTAAATGTTCATACTCCTTGAGATACCTAGTAACATCTTTACCACCAAACTCTTTCTTCTCTATTTTAAGGTCATCAATCAATTTCCAGACTCTTTTTTCTATGAGATAAGGGTCCATAATGAAAGCTCTATCTATTAATCACTCAAAACTATGTCACAAGGTATATATATACTAGACACATATTCTTTGTATCAGACGTCCCTGAGCTGCTATGCCGCTTCTTCACGTCGGGTTCACCAATGTCGGCGCGAAAGCGACGGTCGGTGGATCAGGGCGACCGCCAGAAATACGGTGCACGCCGGGTGCTTGGAGCAAGCTCAGGTTAAGTGGAATGCATATTCAAATTAAGATATGTGATTAATACTTACAAAATCAAATCTCATACTTTGCATTCACATTCCTATATGTTCCATAAAACATTCATAAAGTATGACAAGTGTCCAATAAAAGACCTTGATGAGTTAATTTTCAATAGCCTCAGTAAACAAGTATACAACTTGATTACTCCAAAGACTTTTATATGCCTGTTTGTCTCCTAAAAAGAAGAAAAATATTTCAACTTAGACTATCATGCATTAACTTGTTAATGATCATTCAGTTCAAGTAATAAACTTTTATTCCTTTATAACCATTTAGTTCAAGTACTATTAATATGAACCCCACGAAGTCAGCCAAGTATATGAGATTTGAGAAACGGACTTTGTTCAAATGAGATAAATAAATTTTCACTCTTAAATGTTAACTCACTTGACAAACGAAGACACAACTTATATGTTATAGATGAGAAAAACGTACGATCTACAGATTATGATGCACCTCTTTTTATTAGATTTGTGTAAGATATTGCAGACCTTAATCATCGAATATTTGAAGTTCTTTTCTTAATCTATGAGCGAAAGTTTAAAACGTAGTTCATTCTTGAAGACTGGCTTTAATTCATTCGAAGCAAGGTACAACCGAGGTCTCTTAAATCTTGTTTACCAAATGTAGATCATTTATTGACTTCTTATAGTTGTAAATAACATGTGCAGTCAACAAGTAATACCATATCATATTGGATAACTCATAACAATGTAATACATTTAATCTCAATGTGAATTTATATCAAACGTTTGTTCAGGTCGCACAATACGATAAAGAAAAGAATGTGACGTTTGGATCTACTTATCATGTTGAAAGTTCATATAGAATGAAAAGAGTCTCTTAAGTCTGTCGCACATCTAAGTATGCTTGTCAAAACGTTGGGAGAACTCGCTCTGTAGTCATCAGAATTCGCATATGAAAAGCATGTAATTGACAGTGGAACTTAACAATAAAATTACAGAACTTTGGAAAAATCCAGAACATACGGTATTTTACAAGGCTCAGAACTTCATGCGGAATGACCGGTAATCCTACACGGAGATGAATGCTTGCAAATAGAGCTTTGTCATTAAACAACTAAATTCCACGAGAGTATCCTATGCATCAAGGATAATCGTTTTCCCTCAAACGTCCCAGATTATATGTATAAAAAAAAAGAAGAAAACAGTGAAGCATCATTGAAAAACAGGTCGTCAAATTCCTTCGGGTACTCACATGCCAGATTAGAGAATCATCAAAGTGTAGAGTGAAAAACAATCTCAGAACATTGAAAGTATATGTAATTAATCAAGCGCGATCAGCGCGATGTCCAGAATTCAAAAGATTCACAATTAAATGTAATAAAAAACACTAACGAAATATCTTCGATCCTGTCATGGTAGCACCGTATGTCATTAAGTATAAGCTATATTTTTCGCATCAAGTTAAAGAATTTTCCTCCATCCACCTTGGAGGTTGAGAGATTGTAAGTTATTACCATGAACAGAGATCAATAGACCAGCCGTAATATCGTCTTTGTTTCAAGATAACCTGCTCCCTTGAGCGCCTTCTTGTCCTTCAGACATGTGCCTGTGCCGTCTTTGCTCAGCATGCCCTTCTAATAGCTATAGATTCTGAAATTGTCTCCAGGAACTAATTATCACAGCACATTTAGGTAAATTTAACAGCGTAGAAAATAAGAAATGATGTATCGCTCCTTGTGTTTTTCTTTTCCTCCATAGCCACCAATACATGCGTCATCTGATTAAAACTCATCTATTGAGGGAGCTCTCAAAGCATCAAATGAGCATTGCATGCTCTTTGTAGACACTCCAAAGACACTGGTGCGTCGCTCTGTTGACTGATGTCCTTCTGGAATAAACAAATTGGGTCATTAGGAAAAGATCATACAACACCTAAGAAATTGATCTCCGCTTCTCGGCATGAGTGTCTGCGCCATCTTCAGTCCTCAACTGTTCATCAATTTAGCTACTTTCTATAGATGCACACAATCATCCTTCTTTGAAGCCTCTCTCCTTCTTGAACCCCTTCTTCCTCTGATATCAGCCTTCAAAAAAAAAAAACCCTGCTACAGTGGCCGTCCCCTTCATCCCCCGTGGCTGCCTGCAATAAAACATGAAGGAGACTCCCCAAAACCTTCGGCCTTCCTCCCAAAATAACGTTACGTTTGGCTTTCCTTTATCTGCGCACCTCTGTCTATGCGCGCATTCTCCAATAGCATAGTTACATCTCCCGTAGTTAAGCGTGCATGGCCCAGAACTTCTTCCCTCAGAGCCCATGGATCACTCCAGGTGATGGCATCGTAAGATATGTTTCCCAATATTTTTCGCTCCTCCCCCCTCAGCTGATGACCACTAAGACTCCATAGAAGGTAACATGTACAATCACAAAAAAAAAAAAATAGTCCCCAATTCTCCTCCATCCTTTTTCCTGTGCTCCGTGATACATGTTCCCGTAAAAAGTTCCTCCTTCTTTTGCGTTCGAAGTTTCTCCTTTTTCTTCTTTTGATAACGACCCATTATTTTATTCAGATCACTATATTAATAGCTTGTGGCTTCCGTTTCTAAACTTTCAAAAACATGGGATCAAAAGATACTTTTGCAAGCACTTTTTGTGTCACTAGAGATGTCCATAGCTTTATCAACAAGCATCCGCTTTAATACTTGTTTCCTATCACACTTAGTTTTATTGTCATCTTTGGGTCCAAGAACCTTTTGATAGAGTTCCATAAAAGCCTAAGGCCTGGTTGCTCTCCTCATACAAATCACTTAGCCGCTGTAAGTAATGTCTTCTTCATGATTTGAGTGGGGAGAGAGAAATCTCTCCGACATTCACCCCCACCAAACCTGTGCATCCTCCGGATGCGCCAACCTTAGAACCTGCTTTCTGCTTAATAATAAAATCAATTCCATAGCAGAATATGTGCATGGGTTTTAAAGTCAAAGTGCCTTATGCACGGCTGCGTAATTAGCCCTATTATATGCACACTTTGAATATGCATGTATAAAATTAATGGTGCAATCAATAAAGAGAATGGCTTCTGATGGTGAGGCTTGTGCACTCACTCACATACATAGCAATGTGGAATTACATAAATCCTTACAATCACTCTTATGTGCAAGGGTAATAAATCAGATCGTGCCTAGATGCATGGTCATGTAGTGTGACCCTACCATGCATACTTTAAGTGCATCTTCAAAATCATGGTGCATAAAGGGTAAGAGCTTTGATGAAGAGGTTTCTATCTCTTATAGTTCGACTTTGCTCGCAGATTTCATCATGCATTTTACAATCGAGATAGGTGCAAATGGACGTGCATCTAAGGGAAAAATTCAACATGTGTTCATACATAATTTGATGCATACTTTAAATGCAAAGTGAAACAAAATGGTGCAAAAATGGAACTAAAAGTTATTTATAATCTATTCTTGATGAAAATCTTGGTTCATCATTCAGCTCCCAATCTTCATGCTAAACCTGTAAAATAAATCAACTCGAAAAACTTGTGAGCAACATAATTATTAGCAGACTTATACAAAAGGTAGCAATCCAAGATAATACTTCTCGATAGTCCATCTGCAAAAACCAAAGCAATAGTAAGTCAAACTTTGTGGCTTTCATGATATTCCACTAAAATATTAAATCCTCCATTCTTGCTTGACCTACATCAAAGCACTCAAAATTTTGATTAGAAAAACCAATATGAACATCATTAATACAAAACAAGTGTTCATTTATATTGAAACCCTTCAATTCATATTTTTCAAATGTATAAGTATCATTGTTTATAATTTTCTCATATTGTTCTTCCTTATATGAAGAATCAATGTGAGTAATAATTTTAGGAGAAGCTATTATGATGAGTGGGATTTCTTTACCACTTACATCACTCACTTCTTCAATGAATAATTTGGGAAGACTTTTAGAAGAATCAAACAAAGGTTTCTCATGTTCACACTCATGTTTGTTTAATGTTTTGTGTTCTGAAATTGTAATTTGGTTTTCATCACTCATCATTGGTGTAGCATCATCTAATTCATTGTTTGTAAATTTGTTTTCTTCATTTATCTTTTGATAAGTACAATCTAACTCGTTGCTTTAAGAAAGAGGAAAATATTTAAGGTTTTGGCGTTCATATCTAAGAGCAAGTCGATGAACTTGCTTTTGCACATATGTCCAATCATTGGTCAGGCCATTTGAAGTATTATGTTCTTCTAAAAGAGGCTCTAGGTCTTTTCGAATTGAGTAATCAAGGATAGTTAAAAAATCTATAACTTTATAAGGCTCTAGATAAGTTTGTTCTTGCTCCGGTAAGTCACTAAACTGTTCTTCAAACTCTTGAAAACCCTCAATTAAGTTCTCTTTTGGTTTAGATGTATTTACCCAAGCTTGAAACGTTTCATGATTTCTTTTTGTCGAATCCTCAAAAAAGAATTCTTGTCGCAATTGGGTCTTAAAAATATCCCAAGGTATAGTGGACGAGCCCAACCTAAGGCTTATTCTATCTCGGGTATCTCCATTTGATATACGCCTAAAGGTGGAAACCCAACTATCCCTAGGTATGCCATATTGATAGGCTAAATGTTCATACTCCTTGAGATACCTAGTAACATCTTTACCACCAAACTCTTTCTTCTCTATTTTAAGGTCATCAATCAATTTCCAGACTCTTTTTTCTATGAGATAAGGGTCCATAATGAAAGCTCTATCTATTAATCACTCAAAACTATGTCACAAGGTATATATATACTAGACACATATTCTTTGTATCAGACGTCCCTGAGCTGCTATGCCGCTTCTTCACGTCGGGTTCACCAATGTCGGCGCGAAAGCGACGGTCGGTGGATCAGGGCGACCGCCAGAAATACGGTGCACGCCGGGTGCTTGGAGCAAGCTCAGGTTAAGTGGAATGCATATTCAAATTAAGATATGTGATTAATACTTACAAAATCAAATCTCATACTTTGCATTCACATTCCTATATGTTTCATAAAACATTCATAAAGTATGACAAGTGTCCAATAAAAGACCTTGATGAGTTAATTTTCAATAGCCTCAGTAAACAAGTATACAACTTGATTACTCCAAAGACTTTTATATGCATGTTTGTCTCCTAAAAAGAAGAAAAATATTTCAACTTAGACTATCATGCATTAACTTGTTAATGATCATTCAGTTCAAGTAATAAACTTTGATTGCTTTATAACCATTTAGTTCAAGTACTATTAATATGAACCTCACGAAGTCAGCCAAGTATATGAGATTTGAGAAACGGACTTTGTTCAAATGAGATAAATAAATTTTCACTCTTAAATGTTAACTCACTTGACAAACGAAGACACAACTTATATGTTATAGATGAGAAAAACGTACGATCTACAGGTTATGATGCACCTCTTTTTATTAGATTTGTGTAAGATATTGCAGACCTTAATCATCGAATATTTGAAGTTCTTTTCTTAATCTATGAGCGAAAGTTTAAAACGTAGTTCATTCTTGAAGACTGGCTTTAATTCATTCGAAGCAAGGTACAACCGAGGTCTCTTAAATCTTGTTTACCAAATGTAGATCATTTATTGACTTCTTATAGTTGTAAATAACATGTGCAGTCAACAAGTAATACAATATCATATTGGATAACTCATAACAATGTAATACATTTAATCTCAATGTGAATTTATATCAAACGTTTGTTCAGGTCGCACAATACGATAAAGAAAAGAATGTGACGTTTGGATCTACTTATCATGTTGAAAGTTCATATAGAATGAAAAGAGTCTCTTAAGTCTGTCGCACATCTAAGTATGCTTGTCAAAACGTTGGGAGAACTCGCTCTGTAGTCATCAGAATTCGCATATGAAAAGCATGTAATTGACAGTGGAACTTAACAATAAAATTACAGAACTTTGGAAAAATCCAGAACATACGGTATTTTATAGGGCTCAGAACTTCATGCGGAATGACCGGTAATCCTACACGGAGATGAATGCTTGCAAATAGAGCTTTGTCATTAAACAGCTAAATTCCACGAGAGTATCCTATGCATCAAGGATAATCGTTTTCCCTCAAACGTCCCAGATTATATATATAAAAAAAAAGAAGAAAACAGTGAAGCATCATTGAAAAACAGGTCGTCAAATTCCTTCGGGTACTCACATGCCAGATTAGAGAATCATCAGAGTGCAGAGTGAAAAACAATCTCAGAACATTGAAAGTATATGTAATTAATCAAGCGCGATCAGCGCGATGTCCAGAATTCAAAAGATTCACAATTAAATGTAATAAAAAACACTAACGAAATATCTTCGATCCTGTCATGGTAGCACCGTATGTCATTAAGTATAAGCTATATTTTTCGCATCAAGTTAAAGAATTTTCCTCCATCCACCTTGGAGGTTGAGAGATTGTAAGTTATTACCATGAACAGAGATCAATAGACCAGCCGTAATATCGTCTTTGTTTCAAGATAACCTGCTCCCTTGAGCGCCTTCTTGTCCTTCAGACATGTGCCTGTGCCGTCTTTGCTCAGCATGCCCTTCTAATAGCTATAGATTCTGAAATTGTCTCCAGGAACTAATTATCACAGCACATTTAGGTAAATTTAACAGCGTAGAAAATAAGAAATGATGTATCGCTCCTTGTGTTTTTCTTTTCCTCCATAGCCACCAATACATGCGTCATCTGATTAAAACTCATCTATTGAGGGAGCTCTCAAAGCATCAAATGAGCATTGCATGCTCTTTGTAGACACTCCAAAGACACTGGTGCGTCGCTCTGTTGACTGATGTCCTTCTGGAATAAACAAATTGGGTCATTAGGAAAAGATCATACAACACCTAAGAAATTGATCTCCGCTTCTCGGCATGAGTGTCTGCGCCATCTTCAGTCCTCAACTGTTCATCAATTTAGCTACTTTCTATAGATGCACACAATCATCCTTCTTTGAAGCCTCTCTCCTTCTTGAACCCCTTCTTCCTCTGATATCAGCCTTCAAAAAAAAAAAACCCTGCTACAGTGGCCGTCCCCTTCATCCCCCGTGGCTGCCTGCAATAAAACATGAAGGAGACTCCCCAAAACCTTCGGCCTTCCTCCCAAAATAACGTTACGTTTGGCTTTCCTTTATCTGCGCACCTCTGTCTATGCGCGCATTCTCCAATAGCATAGTTACATCTCCCGTAGTTAAGCGTGCATGGCCCAGAACTTCTTCCCTCAGAGCCCATGGATCACTCGAGGTGATGGCATCGTAAGATATGTTTCCCAATATTTTTCGCTCCTCCCCCCTCAGCTGATGACCACTAAGACTCCATAGAAGGTAACATGTACAATCACAAAAAAAAAAAATAGTCCCCAATTCTCCTCCATCCTTTTTCCTGTGCTCCGTGATACATGTTCCCGTAAAAAGTTCCTCCTTCTTTTGCGTTCGAAGTTTCTCCTTTTTCTTCTTTTGATAACGACCCATTATTTTATTCAGATCACTATATTAATAGCTTGTGGCTTCCGTTTCTAAACTTTCAAAAACATGGGATCAAAAGATACTTTTGCAAGCACTTTTTGTGTCACTAGAGATGTCCATAGCTTTATCAACAAGCATCCGCTTTAATACTTGTTTCCTATCACACTTAGTTTTATTGTCATCTTTGGGTCCAAGAACCTTTTGATAGAGTTCCGTAAAAGCCTAAGGCCTGGTTGCTCTCCTCATACAAATCACTTAGCCGCTGTAAGTAATGTCTTCTTCATGATTTGAGTGGGGAGAGAGAAATCTCTCCGACATTCACCCCCACCAAACCTGTGCATCCTCCGGATGCGCCAACCTTAGAACCTGCTTTCTGCTTAATAATAAAATCAATTCCATAGCAGAATATGTGCATGGGTTTTAAAGTCAAAGTGCCTTATGCACGGCTGCGTAATTAGCCCTATTATATGCACACTTTGAATATGCATGTATAAAATTAATGGTGCAATCAATAAAGAGAATGGCTTCTGATGGTGAGGCTTGTGCACTCACTCACATACATAGCAATGTGGAATTAGATAAATCCTTACAATCACTCTTATGTGCAAGGGTAATAAATCAGATCGTGCCTAGATGCATGGTCATGTAGTGTGACCCTACCATGCATACTTTAAGTGCATCTTCAAAATCATGGTGCATAAAGGGTAAGAGCTTTGATGAAGAGGTTTCTATCTCTTATAGTTCGACTTTGCTCGCAGATTTCATCATGCATTTTACAATCGAGATAGGTGCAAATGGACGTGCATCTAAGGGAAAAATTCAACATGTTTTCATACATAATTTGATGCATACTTTAAATGCAAAGTGAAACAAAATGGTGCAAAAATGGAACTAAAAGTTATTTATAATCTATTCTTGATGAAAATCTTGGTTCATCATTCAGCTCCCAATCTTCATGCTAAACCTGTAAAATAAATCAACTCGAAAAACTTGTGAGCAACATAATTATTAGCAGACTTATACAAAAGGTAGCAATCCAAGATAATACTTCTCGATAGTCCATCTGCAAAAACCAAAGCAATAGTAAGTCAAACTTTGTGGCTTTCATGATATTCCACTGAAATATTAAATCCTCCATTCTTGCTTGACCTACATCAAAGCACTCAAAATTTTGATTAGAAAAACCAATATGAACATCATTAATACAAAACAAGTGTTCATTTATATTGAAACCCTTCAATTCATATTTTTCAAATGTATAAGTATCATTGTTTATAATTTTCTCATATTGTTCTTCCTTATATGAAGAATCAATGTGAGTAATAATTTTAGGAGAAGCTATTATGATGAGTGGGATTTCTTTACCACTTACATCACTCACTTCTTCAATGAATAATTTGGGAAGACTTTTAGAAGAATCAAACAAAGGTTTCTCATGTTCACACTCATGTTTGTTTAATGTTTTGTGTTCTGAAATTGTAATTTGGTTTTCATCACTCATCATTGGTGTAGCATCATCTAATTCATTGTTTGTAAATTTGTTTTCTTCATTTATCTTTTGATAAGTACAATCTAACTCGTTGCTTTTAGAAAGAGGAAAATATTTAAGGTTTTGGCGTTCATATCTAAGAGCAAGTCGATGAACTTGCTTTTGCACATATGTCCAATCATTGGTCAGGCCATTTGAAGTATTATGTTCTTCTAAAAGAGGCTCTAGGTCTTTTCGAATTGAGTAATCAAGGATAGTTAAAAAATCTATAACTTTATAAGGCTCTAGATAAGTTTGTTCTTGCTCCGGTAAGTCACTAAACTGTTCTTCAAACTCTTGAAAACCCTCAATTAAGTTCTCTTTTGGTTTAGATGTATTTACCCAAGCTTGAAACGTTTCATGATTTCTTTTTGTCGAATCCTCAAAAAAGAATTCTTGTCGCAATTGGGTCTTAAAAATATCCCAAGGTATAGTGGACGAGCCCAACCTAAGGCTTATTCTATCTCGGGTATCTCCATTTGATATACGCCTAAAGGTGGAAACCCAACTATCCCTAGGTATGCCATATTGATAGGCTAAATGTTCATACTCCTTGAGATACCTAGTAACATCTTTACCACCAAACTCTTTCTTCTCTATTTTAAGGTCATCAATCAATTTCCAGACTCTTTTTTCTATGAGATAAGGGTCCATAATGAAAGCTCTATCTATTAATCACTCAAAACTATCTCACAAGGTATATATATACTAGACACATATTCTTTGTATCAGACGTCCCTGAGCTGCTATGCCGCTTCTTCACGTCGGGTTCACCAATGTCGGCGCGAAAGCGACGGTCGGTGGATCAGGGCGACCGCCAGAAATACGGTGCACGCCGGGTGCTTGGAGCAAGCTCAGGTTAAGTGGAATGCATATTCAAATTAAGATATGTGATTAATACTTACAAAATCAAATCTCATACTTTGCATTCACATTCCTATATGTTTCATAAAACATTCATAAAGTATGACAAGTGTCCAATAAAAGACCTTGATGAGTTAATTTTCAATAGCCTCAGTAAACAAGTATACAACTTGATTACTCCAAAGACTTTTATATGCCTGTTTGTCTCCTAAAAAGAAGAAAAATATTTCAACTTAGACTATCATGCATTAACTTGTTAATGATCATTCAGTTCAAGTAATAAACTTTGATTCCTTTATAACCATTTAGTTCAAGTACTATTAATAAGAACCTCACGAAGTCAGCCAAGTATATGAGATTTGAGAAACGGACTTTGTTCAAATGAGATAAATAAATTTTCACTCTTAAATGTTAACTCACTTGACAAACGAAGACACAACTTATATGTTATAGATGAGAAAAACGTACGATCTACAGATTATGATGCACCTCTTTTTATTACATTTGTGTAAGATATTGCAGACCTTAATCATCGAATGTTTGAAGTTCTTTTCTTAATCTATGAGTGAAAGTTTAAAACGTAGTTCATTCTTGAAGACTGGCTTTAATTCATTCGAAGCAAGGTACAACCGAGGTCTCTTAAATCTTGTTTACCAAATGTAGATCATTTATTGACTTCTTATAGTTGTAAATAACATGTGCAGTCAACAAGTAATACCATATCATATTGGATAACTCATAACAATGTAATACATTTAATCTCAATGTGAATTTATATCAAACGTTTGTTCAGGTCGCACAATACGATAAAGAAAAGAATGTGACGTTTGGATCTACTTATCATGTTGAAAGTTCATATAGAATGAAAAGAGTCTCTTAAGTCTGTCGCACATCTAAGTATGCTTGTCAAAACGTTGGGAGAACTCGCTCTGTAGTCATCAGAATTCGCATATGAAAAGCATGTAATTGACAGTGGAACTTAACAATAAAATTACAGAACTTTGGAAAAATCCAGAACATACGGTATTTTACAGGGCTCAGAACTTCATGCGGAATGACCGGTAATCCTACACGGAGATGAATGCTTGCAAATAGAGCTTTGTCATTAAACAGCTAAATTCCACGAGAGTATCCTATGCATCAAGGATAATCGTTTTCCCTCAAACGTCCCTAACGTTGATTTAATCAACATTTCAACATGAAGGAAAACTACAATGTCTTGTAGAATAATCAATTTGCAAGGTAAATGTTAAGATTATATATATAAAAAAAAAGAAGAAAACAGTGAAGCATCATTGAAAACCAGGTCGTCAAATTCCTTCGGGTACTCACATGCCAGATTAGAGAATCATCAGAGTGCAGAGTGAAAAACAATCTCAGAACATTGAAAGTATATGTAATTAATCAAGCGCGATCAGCGCGATGTCCAGAATTCAAAAGATTCACAATTAAATGTAATAAAAAACACTAACGAAATATCTTCGATCCTGTCATGGTAGCAACGTATGTCATTAAGTATAAGCTATATTTTTCGCATCAAGTTAAAGAATTTTCCTCCATCCACCTTGGAGGTTGAGAGATTGTAAGTTATTACCATGAACAGAGATCAATAGACCAGCCGTAATATCGTCTTTGTTTCAAGATAACCTGCTCCCTTGAGCGCCTTCTTGTCCTTCAGACATGTGCCTGTGCCGTCTTTGCTCAGCATGCCCTTCTAATAGCTATAGATTCTGAAATTGTCTCCAGGAACTAATTATCACAGCACATTTAGGTAAATTTAACAGCGTAGAAAATAAGAAATGATGTATCGCTCCTTGTGTTTTTCTTTTCCTCCATAGCCACCAATACATGCGTCATCTGATTAAAACTCATCTATTGAGGGAGCTCTCAAAGCATCAAATGAGCATTGCATGCTCTTTGTAGACACTCCAAAGACACTGGTGCGTCGCTCTATTGACTGATGTCCTTCTGGAATAAACAAATTGGGTCATTAGGAAAAGATCATACAACACCTAAGAAATTGATCTCCGCTTCTCGGCATGAGTGTCTGCGCCATCTTCAGTCCTCAACTGTTCATCAATTTAGCTACTTTCTATAGATGCACACAATCATCCTTCTTTGAAGCCTCTCTCCTTCTTGAACCCCTTCTTCCTCTGATATCAGCCTTCAAAAAAAAAAAACCCTGCTACAGTGGCCGTCCCCTTCATCCCCCGTGGCTGCCTGCAATAAAACATGAAGGAGACTCCCCAAAACCTTCGGCCTTCCTCCCAAAATAACGTTACGGTTGGCTTTCCTTTATCTGCGCACCTCTGTCTATGCGCGCATTCTCCAATAGCATAGTTAAATCTCCCGTAGTAAAGCGTGCATGGCCCAGAACTTCTTCCCTCAGAGCCCATGGATCACTCGAGGTGATGGCATCGTAAGATATGTTTCCCGATATTTTTCGCTCCTCCCCCCTCAGCTGATGACCACTAAGACTCCATAGAAGGTAACATGTACAATCACAAAAAAAAAAATAGTCCCCAATTCTCCTCCATCCTTTTTCCTGTGCTCCGTGATACATGTTCCCGTAAAAGTTCCTCCTTCTTTTGCGTTCGAAGTTTCTCCTTTTTCTTCTTTTGATAACGACCCATTATTTTATTCAGATCACTATATTAATAGCTTGTGGCTTCCGTTTCTAAACTTTCAAAAACATGGGATCAAAAGATACTTTTGCAAGCACTTTTTGTGTCACTAGAGATGTCCATAGCTTTATCAACAAGCATCCGCTTTAATACTTGTTTCCTATCACACTTAGTTTTATTGTCATCTTTGGGTCCAAGAACCTTTTGATAGAGTTCCATAAAAGCCTAAGGCCTGGTTGCTCTCCTCATACAAATCACTTAGCCGCTGTAAGTAATGTCTTCTTCATGATTTGAGTGGGGAGAGAGAAATCTCTCCGACAGCGCTGACTGTTTCTCTTTGTCCGACGTCCTCCTTCGCCGACGCAACAGAACCACAACAGCGGCGATCTGCTCTGTGGATGTCACTCTCTCTCAAGAGCCTCGATAAGCGCTATTTTTCTTCGATGAAAAAAATTTCGGATGACAACAAATGATATGATGACTAATAAAACTATTTCGTAGCCCATACTACACATACAAAACGATGAAAATTCCAACAGAGCTGCAGGTGATCGCTATCGTCCGGCATGCAAAGAAATCGACTGGATTGAAACCACAATTCTCTCTCTCAATCCTTGTTCTCTCTCCGTCTGACACCACCATACTAGCACCTCTCTGTTGTTGACACTGGCAAGATGGTCAGAATTATCTGTGTGACTCTCTTCACGCGATGTACAGCCAACAGAAACAAATCTCCTTCTCTCTTCGCAATCTCTCCTTGTCATGCAATTCTATCGTGTTGCCGTTATGCAACGTCTCTCTCTCTTTCGTCATGCGAATCCGAAGCACACCATCGCCAGATATCTCTCTGAGTTACTCTCTCTCCATCTCTCTAATGTGAATTAGTTGTGTGCATCGTCACCGACTCGTCAGTAGGCTATTCTCTATCTCTCTCTTCACGTGATTTATCTGTGCAGCAACTGACGGTAGCTCATCCCATGCCTAATTCTCTCTCTGATTCTAAGTATACTTCTCTCTCTCCTAATGATGAGATGCACAGACATGAAGATGCAAAACGAAGCAGAAAGAGAAAAAAAATCTACCTGAAACAAAACATTAGGAAAATATGGAGCAAAGTCCACATATTTATACACATAGAAGTTATGAGATTGCCACTCTTTTGCATTCTACTTTTTGTCCTCATCATCCTTTTACCCACACTTAATCACCACTCTTTTCATTTACCTTTAACTACTTTAAATGCATAATCTATTTAAACCATTCTTTTAACTTGCACTCACAATTACCACACTTTCAACCTCCTACTTTAACCACTTTATTTACACACTCAACTCTCACCACACTTTAATCACCACTCACATACACCATTCATTATTTATCCACTTAATTTTCTTTTTAATTGAATTATCCTAAATTTTGATAATTAAATAATTCTTTTAATTTAAGCTTAGGATAAGAATTTAATTAATTAGAACCTTAGTTTTTACATGCACTCAAATAATTAAAGTAATTATTAATAGCATAGGTTTAATTTGTAATACATAAATATTTAATTTATATATTAATGTAGTTAAATAACATTGATTTTAACCCTTTACATATAGTAAAACCCTAGAAAACCTATTTAAAACCCATAAGAACCCTATTAAAACCCTTTAAAACTCTTCTGAACCCTATCATTAATCCAGGAATTAATACTACTAACTTAAATACATATAAATAAATGTAAACCTAGGGTCTTAAACCCATAAACCAATGTCTCTATGGCCTAAACACACATTATTTAAGCAGTTTAGGGTAAACCGTAGTTCGAACTTTTGTTTTCTTCATCCATTTGAACCTGCAAACACTTCAAAAGTAGTTAATTCCAATCCACACAATTGATTAACAATGATATAAAAGGTTTGAGATCACCAATAAAGTTGTTTTCATTTTCTCTGGTCACAAACGGAAAGGTTGAAATCTTTCCGACAACGCTGTATTTTGACCAGAATAGAGCCTTCACAAACATGTTTTCCCGGTGCCTCTAGTTTGTTCAAAGAGGTTACCATTTCAGATTTGTGCAGGCATAACAAACTAGCAAAATTCAAGTGACCAGAGCATGCATGCCAAAGCTTTGAATCTGACATAGCCTGAGAATCATGTACTGCACATGCAAAATCATTTATAGATCTTTCATAGTGTATGAGCTTATACATCCCACGACATAAAATGCCAGAAGCAATATGCATATTGCCATTTGACATATTAGCACACTCTAGTTTTGGTGTAGAGGCCTATGCAACAACCATTCTAGCTTCTTTCTTCTTTGCCTCTTCAATAGTCAGTTTTGGATAGTTCTTTTTATATGATCATTTCCTTCATAATACTTGCAAAATAATTTCTCCTTTTTTTATTTCTTTTCATCTTTTTCTTCCCTCTTTGATTGTGGAGAATTAGCACATTTCTGCTTATTAGTTGAAGAGCTCCATTTTCTGTTGCTCTTCTCACTAACCAGGAAAGCTTGATCTATAACTCGCATAATGGATCTATTCTACCTAGACTGATCTTCCTGTAAGAGAATACAGACTAACTCCTCAAATGACAAGGCATTTGGATTGCCTTTCATCATTAACCAAAGAGTAGAAGAAAAAATCTGATATGAATCAGGAAGACCATTCAGAAGGGTCTCCACCAGTGAGATATCTAGTATAACCTCATCAGCAGAAATCAATTGTTCCTTCAAGTCTTTGATCTTTGTTAGAAAAATGACCATCGAATCACCTTCATTCATATGCTCACTCTCCAATTGTTTTCGGAGGTAAGCAAGACGAGCCTCATTCCTTGCTTGGTACAATGTGGTTAGTGTATCCCAAGCATCCTTAGCTGTTCTATAAGAGCGAATGTGAGGAATAGTGGCATGTTTGACAAACAAAGCTATCAATACATGTGCCTAGGCATCTCTACCATCCGAATGAATTTGCTCTGCAGTAGGTGCAGCATAAACCGCAGCACAAATAGGAATATGTAGAATATCATCATCTTTGACACCTTCTCCATCAGCTTCAATACCTAAAGTTGTAAAAGTTGCAGGTGTGATAGGACATTTTTCAACACATGCACAATGTTCCATAGTCCTCTTGCAACCAATACATGTCGCATCATATAAGCCCACAATAGGTAGTTGGTACCATCCAACTTATCCTCAAGAGCCAACATACGGAATACGTCATTGCTTTAAGCCATGGTCGACGACTAGAATACCTTGATGAAGAAAATTGAATATATCTCAAAAAGTTGAAAA